>JADGKA010000555.1:0-17992 GCA_027604605.1 Borealophlyctis nickersoniae
CAACAACAACAACAACAACAACAACAACCACAACAACAACACTACCAACACCCGCAACAGCATCACGCAATGAACTCACCAGGCCCGTCGCGCCGCCCAAGCGTGGTCGCCGGTGCGGTAGGCGGGGTTGGAGATCAGGAAGGCGCAATCACGGCCGAGGAGAACAACGGGGGTCGTAAACGACAGGTAACATTCCATGAGAATAAGAATAGATGCGAAAAATTCAGCCCTGATCACCCAACTAAAATCAAAAATACGCACAGACAAAAGCCTGCGATGATGCCGCGCCAAAAAACGTCGCTGCGAGGTTGATTCGGGCCACGCGTGCAACATCTGCGCCCGCGCGGGACAGACGTGTACGTGGAATGGCGAGTCCAAGAAGCACGGGCCGAAACGACGGGCGGATGAAGGGGTGGGTGGTGGAGGTGGAGGTGGTGGTGGTGCTGTCACCAGGAGTGGAGCCTAGACGTGGCACTCCCTGGGTAACAGATCCATGTATACTGAAAATAAATTTTGTGTAATAATTCTTGCAAAACCCCTCTTGTAAGATAGTATGATGGATGATACTCGGTGTGGTGATGGGGAAGTTGGGACTCCCACTCTTTGCGTGTCCGACCGTTCGGACCCTGCTTGGCGAAGCCCAACAGGAGGAGGCCACTACCTCCCACGCGCAATCACCCCACCATCCACCACAAGCACAAGCACAACAACAACCACAACAACAACAACAACAACCACAACAACAAACCAACCCATGGAGGAGCGCGATCAACTGGTCGTGAGACCAGTGGGCGCTGGGCAGGAGGACACCAAATCGGTGTTCGACAGAGTGTTGGGCTGGAACCGCCACGACGACGGGACACTTGAATTGTCGTTCTTGCCGGAGAACCGCCCGAAGATTGTAAAGGCAGTGAATGACTTGCGTTGGAGCCTTGTGGACGATGAAGAGGGTAAGTATTATGTTATTGTGAAGTGAACGTGATGTGATGATCGCATCCAACAAGGGTCAAAGTGACCGATCGCTTCGAGATCCCCGAGATCACTAAAGGCACCCCCTTCTTGGCACCCCCTCCAGACACGTAAAAGCGCGATCTTGCAAATGAGGAACTGTTTCCGTCCCTTCCAGTTCCGACTGTGGGCAAAGTGGGAATGGGCATTTGGGGTGCCAAACCTGCCAATGGAAAACCTGCTGTGGCCGCGCGTCCTCTCTCTACTCTTAGACACGGCGGTAAAGTGACCGATCGCTTCGAGATCCCCAAGATCACTAAGAAAGTACAGGTAGAAACAGTAATGTGGCTCTCCTGCTTGCGAAAGCAGTAGATTTTAACAAACGACCTTCCTAGGAAAAGCCCACTTCGTCAGTTAACGGCAAGCCTCATGCGGAGAAGATTGCAAAAAGGGAATCAATTAGCCGATTAACAGTTCCGGTGAGCATCTATGTTTGCATCCCTTCTGGCAATTACTTCAATCCCCTTGAGGACTCAACATGCGCACCGGTTAGGTAACGCAATCCATTTCAATTCCTGCATCCGTGCGGCCTCACATACTGGGAAAGGGCGGGGCAAACTTGAGGGCGCCGACGGCCCGCACCTTGACAAACATTCAAATTCCGCGCGAGCGTGGAGACGAGAACATTCCTGTGACTGACGAGTTACAGGAGGACGAGCCAGAGCAGGAAGTTATCATTACCGGAGACTTTGAAGGGGTCAAGCAAGCGAGGAAGGAAGTTGAGGGGATTGTTGCACAACGGGTATGTGTCTTTTACAGTATCCATGTTCTGGGTGCGGTAACGGCTGACCTCGGATAAAGACAAGCAAGCACACTATCCGCGTGAATGTGGAGCGGTCCATTCACCCTTTCGTAGCGGGACCGAAATTCTCAGCTGAACCTAATTCAGGCAGCACCTGGAGCGCGAATTCACATTCCTCCAATGGTAGCCAGCTCGAGCGACGAAAATCTCAACGAAATCCTACTTGTTGGCGAACGTGCCGCGGTTCTCGATGCTGAAGACCGCGTTAAAGCGATATATGACGAAGTGGTAGGATAGATGTTGGACCCCGGCGACAAAAGTCAAAAATTACTCACTCTGGGAATCTTAGAAACAGGCTACCAGGAAGCTGGCAATTAGGAAGCGGCTGCACCCGTTCATCCTCGATGGATCCACTTGTCAGGAAATTTTGAATAAAACTGGCTGCCACGTAGCGGGTCCCCTGTCAGCGGATCCATCGGAAATGATTACTATTCTAGGACCGGACTCCATGCTTAGTACTGCCGTGCAACTGGTCCTTGAAAAGGTATGTCGTTTTGAAATGCAGTTTGTATAGGCTTGTTGCTCCGATCTAACGCCACAAGCAGTCCAATGCAGTTCTTACCGAAGATATTGATGTGGGCAGTCTATTGCCGCATACCACCGACCCTCAGCACATCCTTCGGTACTTGTACACGGAGGATTGGATTGTGCTGAAAATGATTGAATGCGCGTATCGTTGCACGATACATCAGCAAACATCGGCAGCGGGCACCCCGATTCTTGAAATACTGGCGAGATCAAAGGCGGAACTTGACGCCGCTAGGCTGGCTTTGTATAATCAGCTCAAAAAAATTCTGTGGGACTTGCACAGATTTGTGGTTGACAGTGCGCTGGAAATCGAACGGGCGAAAATTCGAGACCGTGCGATTGGTGAGGCACCTGAGACTACAATCGGTTCGTCCAGTTTGGAAAAGTTCGAAGAACTTGAACGCGAACGGGAAAGGATTAGATCCGAAGGAATTCCTGAGGTGCAAGATGTTCGGCCCGTGGACCTCACTAAGTTTGAAGCGTTAGAAAAGGAACGAGAAATGATAAGGTCGAAAGGGATTGTTGATGGACCCGAGACCACAATCGGGACATCCAAGCTGTCGAAGCTTGAGGAGCTGGAGCGCAAACGGGAATCTATCCAGTCGGGAAAGGTACAGGATGTTGTGGATACCGGGTTCTCAGTGAACTTGTCAAAATTGAAGGAGCTGGAGAAGCAGCGGGAGAAAATCAGAGCACAAGGAAATCAGGAGGGTACGGAGATTTCGATGAGAGTAAATTTGCAGAGGCTTGAGGAGCTTGAGAGAGAGCGCGAAAGGATCCGTTTGAACGAAGGAAAAGCTACGGATGTCGCTCCGGCTGTTGACCTCAGGAAATTAGAAGAGCTTGAGGCGGAAAGGGCCAGGATCAGGTTACAGAACACTCGCGAAGCGCCCGTGAACACCATCGGTGCCTTGAACCTTTCCAAATTTGAGCAGCTCGAGCGTGAGCGCGAAAGAATCCGTTTGTCGCAGACAGTCAACGACAACACCGGCATAGTGCGCAAAACCAGCACAAATTTGCTCAAGGCGCCCGACCAACATCTGTCTCGCACTGATGATTCTATCGAACAGAAGCTTACGCCAGAGGAAGGAAACTCTGAGCGGTGGGAGAAGGATCCGGAAAAGATGCATTCCCCAAGGACGTTGGATGTCGCTACGCCTGCCCCCACCGTCGCGCTCGCGAAACTCGAGCAGTTGGAACGCGAACGTGAGAAAATTAGAATGGGTGCAAGTCGAGAAGCTCCAATCAACACGATTGGTGCTCTCAATCTCTCAAAGTTTGAGTCACAGGCATGTGAGTTGGTAGAAAAAGTAAAGGAAGCGGTTATCGCTGAGGCTTCCGTCCAGGAGCTTGCCGCGGGCGCAAAGCGAAGCCTTGCTCAGTCCGCATCGAAGGAAGCAAACGGGCCACGACCTCCCAAACGCGCGCGACAAACCTCACATTCGGAATCTCCTGAGAACGTTGGGACGACTACACGTGTCGCTGTTTCCGAAGGCACCGGGCAACCTCCCGAAGATGAAAATGGAAAGGCTCCAGGAGTGGAGAAAGCCGCGGTGGATCTATCCGAAAGTGGGAGAAAAGCCACGAAGCGGATGCGAGAGTCAATAGGTAGCGAGGTCGGGGTTGGGAGTGCGAGAGGGCGTCTTTAAGCGGGCGCGGCAGGATGGAGCGGGTCAGAAAGGCGATGAGGAGAAAAAGGAGTTTCTGAAAGTTCTGTTGAGCATGCTACGAAGAGTATCATCGAGCATGCTGCGGAGAGCATCATCGAACATGCTGCGGAGAGTGCTGTTGAGGACGCTACAAATCCTGTGGAATCGATGAATATCACGGGTGCCGTGGAGGATTCTAGGGATGGCATGGAGTTGAACAAGACGCAAGGCACAGAAACTGTTGGGCATGGTATTGATGATTCCTCCAAGGAGGATGCTGTCGCCAAGCGGGGTGATGTTCGAGTGGCGGATGACTCCACGGCCGGCGCAAACTGGCTGTTTCAAAGCGCCGACGAAAGCCTTCTGTGGCCGCTTGAAATGCCAAGCGTGACCCCGCCAGACAGCGAGTAAGTAGACTCATAATTTATTTGTGTAGTAGTGCACCGCAAAACTGCAGATCCTCAAATCCGCTTGTCCTGCAGAAGCGACTCGGACGGATCCGCAAGGCCACAAGTGCCCAAGTGGACGAAAGGAGACCGGTTGCGCCGCGCGCTGCAGAAAACTGCGTTGATGGACCCTGACGCTATTTTCGCCGGAGCGAGGCCTCCCATGGAAGGTATGTTTCGCGCATGCCGCCCTACATTTGCAGAAGTTTGGTCTTGACGTATTCATATCTTCTTGTTTTGCAGAACTCTTTCGCGAGGGTTTCCCCTCAAAAAGAGTGCCTCCAAGCGAGTGCCCGAGCACCCATCCAGCCCAGCCTATCGTGTCCGAGAGAGACTTGCACCAGATCAAATGGCGGAGGTGCATGCTGCGACTTCTGGAATTGGATGAAATGAGGAGGGCGTTGGCGAAAATGAGGAGGATGATGGAGAAGCCGAGGAATCGGTTGTTGAGGTCTTTGGAGGAGGCAAGAACGGCACCAGATGTTGATGAATCGGAAAATGTAGTCAAGAAAAAGATTTCCTTAATAAAACGCTCTTTGTAAGATTGGAGGGTTACTTTTGGTTTTGGCTTTTCGTTTTTCTTTGCGTCGCTGTGGTACAACATCACCGGCGGATCTTTTCATGTTGGGCGAAGTGGTGACAATCAATCAAATGGTGCCCAGAATCGCCTGTTCAACTGGATTCCTGCATCATGAAGCACCAGGAAAACAGCACACAGGCGAATCCCGTAGCTCACAACAGATCCTTGGACCGATTTGGTTGTGCATGGTTGTAACAGAACAGCGCCATGGTGATCCGTTTTCAGTTGTATGCTTCAAACACCGCTAATTCAGAATGTACACAAGAAACAAAGCATAAAATTTGTACAGAAAACACGAAAATCTAGTACTGCTCTTCGTGTTGGACAAAGAAATGAAGGTATCCGAGGATCGTCCCATATATGAGCAATCCTCCAGACAATGAGAGTATCATTGCCGGTTGAGTGATTTTGTCTGCGTGTTCCAACACGAGTGGCAAACCTGAAGAAAAACACATGAAACTTCAATCTACACGATAGAGATCAACACTGTCGCGATGGGAGACACTAACCAAAACCAGAGACCACGAACACAGCGGTAATGAAGTATCCAGCCTCCAACACCCCCCTGGTTGTTCATGAAGAACGGAGTAACTAATTGCCTTCAACCTGTATGACGGCAACGACCAACGCATGGTACACATACCTCTTCTCATCCCCCATCATGAAATCCGAGCCACCAGCAACTCGTTTACAAATAAGGTTCGGTAGGGGTGCGAGTACATATGTTAGAACAACCAGGAGGGGCAGCCAATTGCTATCAAACAAGGCAATATTTAGCAGCGGCCCATATCCCTATGCCCCTTTTTTCGAATTCGCGGAGAAATGGGAGTTGTTACCCATATAGTGCACAGGAAAGGATGACTAGGAGTATGCCGGTTGCCAGAAGGAAAGCCAGGCCGATAATTGTTTTCATTCCAGCCATTTTTGGTTGGCTGTGGGATAGAAGGAGCAAGAGCAAGGTAATCCTGCGTGAGCAGGGGGTTCTTTCCTTTACCTATTCGTTTGCGACGTTGACCGCTTAACTTACTTTGTGGGTTAGACTCGTTGGGAGAAAGGCAGCTCTGGGCTGCTTTGGAGCAAGACGGTGCACGATTAGATAATTACATGGACGTGGCGCAGATAATTATTTTTGTTTTTTGTTAAAGCTCCTTTAGAAGCTCCCCCATTTCAACCACATACAGTACCTGACAGAAGATGGTCGCAAAAAGTATGGACGAAGGAAGAGTCAGAGTTTCCATTTTTGATGCCTGTACTGACGGACACTTTGTACTATCAGAGGCCAAGAGCAAGCGGGTTGTTGCTGCAAAGCGATATAAGATAGAGAAGAAGGTGGCAGAACACCACAGAAAACTGCGGCGGGAAGCAAAGAAGAACCCCTCACATACCAAGAGTGCGTATTTGCGCTCCGTTCTCTCTCTTAGACTGCTCCCAGCGCGCTTTTCCTTACTGACCTATATATGTATAGAGCTCAAGAAAGACCCCGGAGTGCCCAACCTTTTCCCTTTCAAGGACAAGCTTCTGCAGGCGGCGGAGGCCAGGAAGGAGAAGGTACGCTTGTATTCAAGATTTATGCGCTGGGAAAGCGGGAGCTACATTAACATTAACCGTATCCGCAGTTGTCACAAGAGCTGCAACGTCAAAAAGACCAACGTCGTGCCTTGCATGACAAAAATCGTGGTCTCACTGCTGATCAAAGCGACCTTGCTTCCCTCGCTAAAGATGCTGCAAAACGCTCAAAAGCTTTCGACGCAACGCTTTGGGGCACATCGCAAGGCGATGGATTTACTCAGGGTTTCGTGACGGATGGAGCTCTCGCGAAGGACAATTCGCGCAAAGCTTATTATAAGGAATTCAAGAAAGTGGTGGAAGCTGCCGATGTCATCTTGGAAGTTTTGGACGCGAGAGATCCCTTGGGTTGCCGGACACGTCAGATTGAGGAAATGATTGTCAGCGCTGGCCCGAACAAGAGGGTGATTCTGATTTTGAACAAAATTGGTAAGTCATCTCTTGCGGTTGCTTTTGGGATCAGTTGTGCCCCGCGTATATCCGTGTAAAGAAACTAAATGAAAGCTATCTCCGTTTGACAATGACTTCAGACCTCGTGCCTCGGGAAGTTGTAGAACAGTGGCTGAAGTATCTGCGAAATGAATTCCCGACCGTCGCGTTCAAATCTTCAACACAAACCCAACGCTCAAACCTGGGGCAGTCCAATATTTCAGCGGGCATTGCCTCGGAAGGTCTTCTCTCGAGTAGTGAATGTTTGGGAGCCGACAATCTGATTAAGCTTCTCAAAAACTACTGCCGGAACGCCAACATTAAAACATCCATCACCGTCGGTGTCGTTGGGTTCCCAAATGTCGGTAAAAGTTCCGTAATCAACTCTCTCAAGCGATCCAAAGTTTGCGGTGTGGGATCGACGCCGGGTGTTACCAAAGTCGCTCAGCACATTCAGCTCGACAAAAACATCAAATTACTCGATTGCCCTGGTATTGTATTCAGTCGCAGTGCAAAAGAAGGCGACGAGGCTGAGGTTCTCCTGAGAAATTGCATCAAAGTTGAATTATTGGATGACCCAATCGCGCCAGGTTGTACGAGTTTGCGTTGCTTGTGTGTTGCACGCGTTTTTCTAATATTTTGTCTCGCAGTTGAGGTCATTGTGGGAAGATGCAGCAAGGCGCAACTGATGCAAATGTACAATGTGCCGCAGTTCACTGATACGAACGACTTCCTTCTGCACATTGCCCGAAATCAGGGAAAATTGAAAAGGGTACGTTCGGCGTTTGCTACCTTTTCGTGTGGATGTGCAATGATGAGAAAATGCAAACTGGAGTCGCGGGGGTTACTGCGACATATGACTCTTACTTATTTAAGTCTCTGATGCACATCACACGAATTGGTTCGTTTCTTTTTTGGTCGAACACAAAGACTCACTATCTTCCAACCTGAACAGGGTGGAATTCCAGATCTGGAGAACGCGGCACGCGCCATTCTCCGCGATTGGAACTCTGGTCGAATCCCCTTCTATACCATTCCGCCTGCAGCCGGGATTGCTGTGGAGGCCCAGATCTCGAGTGCGATTGTGGAAAGTTGGAGCCGTGAATTCGAGCTTCCTGAAATAGTCGAAATTGAAGGGAAAGAGCTGTTACCGACCGTGAAGGGCAAGTCGGAGATTCCGAACCGTATGCTTGCGATGCGAAGTGGGGACGGGGTGGCGGTGGATACGGATATGGATGAACTCCCTGCCGAATACCAGAGCGACAGCGAAATTGACGGGTAAGAGCACATCGTAACTGTCGCATGAAACATCTATATTGATATCATGGCAACCAGGATGGAAGAGGTCTCTGAAGGCGATGACGATGATATGTACGAATCAGATTCTGACAGCGCCCCCGACGTCATCCCAATGGAAGACGTTGGCTCTTCCTCCGTTATGCCCGAAATTCGTTTTAAAGCCAAAGTTAAAGCCCCTGCATCTGTCAGTCGGGCAAAGGCCGACAAGCCCGAGCCAGTCATGGATGCCTTTGAGGCGGCCATCAACCCCCAACTCAACCAAGCACGAAAGAAGCAACTCAAGCAGAAGAAGAAAGGTGACAAGCGGGCTTCCAAGGGGGCGGTCGAGGACGATGCCTACGATTTCTCGGAACATTTCCCGATTGATGCCTTGCCTGGAGGCGGTGAGTACTTTGGGCGTTCAACTGTCTGTTCCATTCATAAGTAAGTCTAATCTCTGTGGTTCTTAGAAGACAGCGATGAAGACATGTGAACGCCAGAACGCATTCCCGCACAATAGCCTGTACATAGTTTTTTAAACA
Source organism: Borealophlyctis nickersoniae (assembly GCA_027604605.1). NCBI lineage: Eukaryota > Fungi > Chytridiomycota > Chytridiomycetes > Rhizophlyctidales > Borealophlyctidaceae > Borealophlyctis > Borealophlyctis nickersoniae. Next base: position 8,829 of record JADGKA010000555.1, read on the forward strand.
TCAATTGTAACATTCATTATCTGCTTTTCTATACTATGTACGACTTTGGTCCGCTTCATATTTTCATTGAAGGTACTCGGGGAGTACACCCACAAAGACCATCGTCAAGGGTGCATGAACCCAAACGCCGGCCAAAGCAGAAGCAGGTCACTCTTTATAGCTTGGGCGTCAAAGCCGCCGCTACCCTGGATGCGTTCGGTCTTCCCAACTGTTGAGATATCCAGTTTCCAACTCTTACCACTCCGGGCAGATCCACCCCCGTTTCCAATCCCATGCCTTGCAGTAGGTACAAGACGTCCTCTGTTGCGACGTTTCCTGTCGCGCCTTTTGCGTACGGACAGCCACCTGAAGGAAACCCAAAGGAGAGATCGATCAACATCGACTAATATGCGGGAAGAACTATTAGGACTGTGGGACATACCAAGTCCAGCGACTGAACTGTCAACTACCCGAACTCCATTCTGAGAGGGACGGATTCAATAACTGAAGCGTATTGCCACAGTCCGCCTCGAAAATCAGCGTGACCAGTCATTAGGCTACCTGTATTGCCATCAAAATATTGCCAATCGCCTGCCCATAAGTGTCATGACAATGCACGGCAAGATTCTCCACTGGTACCACAGTCTTGACTGCGTCCAACATCTCTTTCATGCGTTTTGGGGTTCCTGTGCGCGGGAGTCGGGATGTTATCAGGAGGGGGGCCAAAGCAAAAATCATAATGATCAGGGTTCTCCTGACCTACTCCAATGGTGTCGCCCAGCGAGATTTCGTAGCAACCCATTTTGAATAGTTTTGCAGCGACGTCGGCCACCTGTGTTGGAGATACGTCACCCTCGTAGGGGCAGCCCAGCACTACCGATACGTATCTGTTGAGCGAAAAGAATCTGGATGAAGCCTCGACAGAGAATGCGATGCATGTTTCAAATATGAATCGGCACTCACCCGCGGACCCTCAACCCCTCACTGATTGCCCGATCGCACACAGCCTTGAACCGTTCCAAACTCTCTTCCACAGAACAGTTCAAGTTCTTTTTGCTGAATCCCTCCGTCACGGCCGGAAACACGGCCACTTCTTCCACAACCCCACACTTTAATGCGCCTTCCAACCCCTTCACATTGGGCGTCAGTACGGGGTAGCTCACGCCTTCCCGTCTGTTTATCCCCTTCATGACCTCGGTGGCGTCGCCCATTTGGGGTACCCACTTCGGGGAAACAAAGGACGTGGACTCGATAACCGGGAGACCTGTTTCAGTGAGGCGGTTGATGAATTCGATCTTGGTGGGTGTCGGGATGATTGTTTTTTCGTTTTGAAGGCCGTCGCGAGGGCCTACTTCGACTATGCGAACACGATTGGGCGAATACTAGAGGGGGGTTGATATTTCGGACTGTGGGAACAAAACAGGGCGGAAATGAGAGGTTGGATACCTTGTAGGACGGCGGTAGGGAGGCCAGTCCGCGAGTCGTGAGGGAGACCTTTGGAGGAGCCAACCCAGACGACGCAGAGCAGAAGTGCAAATTGTTTCGAAACCACAAGCGCATGGTGGAGGGATGTTTGTCGTGGGCAATAAAGATTAGCAGTTTAAAACTGGCAGGATTAAATTTCGCTCACGACTTTGGAAAGGAGCGTGCGCGTTGCGGGTGTCCGCGTGTTCGTGTTTGCAGGAGGCGTTCGCCTCGTTCGTGTGGATCGAACTCCGAAATTGACCAACATCATCATCGTTATGTCGACAGAAGCCGAGAAACTCAAACTCCGTCGCGAAGCGCGCCGAGCAAAAATCCTTGCTGCTGGAGAAGACAGGCTATCAAAAATAACACACACTTATCAAGGGACTGCTCCAGCGCCCGCGCGGTCGAGGTCGGGGTCGAGAGATCCCTCGCCATCAACGCCGGTTCGCGGCAACTCACCTGGCATAGAGTCAGGAAGTGACAGTGGTGAGTAGCTGGTGGCTTCTTTCCTTTCTGTAGTGTCGGGTGTGGGAATTGACCCCGTCCACGTCCAAAAAGTGTCTACCACCACGTCAACGAATGCCCTCCTGGAGTCCCAGACGGGAGGCCTCCGCCACCGCGGCCACCAAGATGCAGCCGTCCAGTCTCCAACTGTTCCACGTACCCCGGCGCGTCCTCCAAAAGTCCGGTACGACGACTCAGACACGTCTTCAACGCCATCCGCCATTCCGCCTCTCCGTTCGCGACTTCAGGAATCTGTCTTGTCACAAAGTGCCACGGCAACGTCAGGTGGGACGACGCCGGAAAGCGAAACGAGGGACGAGGATGAGGTGTCCATGTTTGGTGATGAGAACGAGTTTGACCCAACTGCGTTATTGGGAGAAGGGATGATGTCGCCCCTCGGGTTCGACCCGTCCATGTTTGATAAAGCGGGGATTCAAGGCTTGCCGGCCGGGCTGCAAGCTGCTGCAACGGCCGCAGCGGCAGCGGCTGGGAGCGGGGGAGGAAGGCGACGAAGGCGTGAAGAACCTGTGCCGTTGCGAGTGTGGCGGGCGCTGCATACTTTGGCTGTCGTTGCGCTGGCGCTGTGGAGCGTGTTCTCTTTGGTGCAGTCGTACGGGGATTATGAGGATGAATTTCCTGATGAGCTTGCTGAGGGAAGAGAGTTGGGGTCGATGTATTGGAGGGCTTTCGCCCGGAAGGTGTGGGCCGTTTATCAGCGGCCGATAGAGGATCGCGGAACGATTCAGTTTGGCGAGATTGAACTGGTAGGTTTTGTTGTGCGGGTTCGACATAGTAGCTGTTGGTTTCCTAACGGGAAGCGACCATTCTTTTCTCAGCCAGTGTGGATGTGCTTCCTCACGATTGAGATTGCTGGACAGCTGGGACAAATGATTTTGAAACAGGTTTGCATCTAAAAATTGTTTGGCTGGAGCGTATGTCGCCCTTAGGTAACACCTTATGTCAATGTTGTTGCCAGTTTATCAATTATGCCCCAGCAAGTACGAAACCCCAAATCCTGGAGATGGCCGGTCAGCTCGGTTTTTCCAGCCCAGCCCTCGACAACGCGTTCAAGCTCTTGTACGATTACAAGGCCATTTGGGGAACCTTCCTCAGTGATGTGCTCACATTTATTTTCACGGTGGGGATGGCGCTGCTGGTAGCTTATTTTGTTGGGAGCGAGGCTATATGATGGTCCGGATCTGACGGCGGAGCGAGCAATGCATGTCATGTGTACAAATATGTAAATCTGCAACAATATAGCGCATTCTTTTGCACGAAAAATATCATTAAGTTAACTTGTTCCCGGGCCATACAAAAAGAAGAAACTGTACAAAGGGAGTGACATGGGACTCAATCATTTGTCAACGGTAGTAGCCAGACACTGAAGCAAATCGGATTTCAGTCTTGGGCCCTCATGCGAAGAAGAAAACACCAAACAAACGTTCAGTTACCTGATTGACGACCTCTAAAAGGTGATTGTTCTCCAATGCCGCCGCCACTCTCTCTTTATCATTCAACTGCTTATTGACCGCATGTTCGGACTGATGCGTCCCCTCGCGCACCATGATATCGACTTTAAAACGTTCGGGTAATGCCCTCAACAAGCGCACGCGGATGCATAGGCCAATGAGGGTTGCCATGGAGCAGTGAGGAATGGTAGGGGTGAATTTGATGGTGACGTGGGAGGAGACGGGATCGATGGTAATGTGTTCGAGTTGGGTTACGTTGAGTTGTTCGAGGGTCAGCTAGATATGAAAGAGGCGTTTTTTGCTTGTGAGTACACATGGGAGCGGCGGAACTCGGACGAGAATTCAAAACTCACGGGATGTTCGGGGTCGTTAATATGGCGGATAAGGTCTGAAATTAGGAACCACCCAATGGTTCGGGTTGGTCGACTGTTGCATTATCCCCTCGCTCAGTCTTTCGCCGCCCGGGAGTGCACACTTACCAAACACCTCCTCAGCGTCAAAAATGTCCGCCACCCCCTCGTCCTCGTCCTCTGGCTTTGAAGCACGGGCCGACGAGCGCGTCACATCGTAAATGGTTGGGTTGGCGTTTTGAAGTGTTTCGTCCATGACTTGTTGTTGGAGGTTCGGAAATGCAATTTGCAGGTGGACCTTTTTATCCCAAGTCCGGTCTCGGTATCCATCTAAGTGCAATTGTAATGTGATGAAACAAGCCACGCTGTCCGAGAATAATTACAGTAGCAACTGATGTAAGCAAATAAATTGGTGATGCGTCTTGGACGGGTCTGACGCGTCAGGCTCTGAACCGCTCCAACTCGTTACGGGCCCAACTATGTTGAGAGACGGGGAATAGCACGTTATCAATGTCGAGCAGCAACGAAAAGTGGCTCAACTACATAATTCACGGGAAATGCTAATGCTATCTCATATCTAAGTTACCTATATGCCTATTCAATGAACAACCGCGTACGAAGTGAAGTCCCCTTCCTGTCATCTGAAAACATCTACCGCTGCTGCGTTCCCCCGAGCCCTTTCCACCCCCTTTCTCCCCAAAACTTCCCCAAGTATCCGCCTTTTAAACGCCCTCCACTGCCGCTTCTCCATATACCTTTCCGTCACCTCTTCTACGCCCGCGTATCTAGTCGCGCTCGCGCCAGAGGACGCCAAACAAGCCCACGTCTCGTCGGTACCCAACCTGTGCAAATCGATTTTTGACAGTGAGAGGCACTCAACGCGCGTATCGCAAATGATAGATACCGCTGAAGGGCCAGTGCCGAGGGTTGTGGCTTCGGTTGGAGGCTGGAGCAGTGTGACGGGAGGTACGGAGGGTGTGTCGGAGGAGGTAATGCGTAACGTGCCCTGGCCAAAATGGTCGCCGGGGCCGAGGTGCCCTATGACGAGGAGTTTGGAGATGATTGTGCAATTTGGGGGCAGCTGGGTGGTGGTAGAGGTGAAGGGGTCGGTAGAGGGTTCCGTTGTGGGTGTTCCTTCTGGGGAGTGGGTGGTGCCCATCAGGGCTAAGGATGTGCGGGAGGCCGGGTTTGCCGATGAAGTGTGGTGGCGCTTGGACGATTGAGGGAAGGAGGAGAGAGGGAGCAAGAGGAAAGATTTAGGTCCCAGCCGTTGTTTCACGAAATCTACCAGTTTCACTACGCGGCATGTTCCCGTTCTGTGTGGGTAAACGTTTCGGTGAGGAGGGCATTCTCAGTGCCCAGTAAACTGGGCAATTACAAATGTGAAGGGCTGTCAACTCACCGAATGAAAAAAATATTTTCGCATCTTTCCCCTTCAATAACCACCGGCTTATTTACGGGAAACTTTCTCATCGTGCAACTCTGCGCCAAAACCGACTTTTCTCCGAGGGTCCTGAAGACAGGCATAGTTCTCAGCATCTCATCCTTGTTGATAGCATCCTCGTCTTTGAAGCCGCGAACAATGTGGGCAAAATCGTCCTTGTCGATGACGAGAAATTCGCTCAGGCGGCGGGTGACGATGGAGGAGGATCGTGCCACTTTTTCTAGGATTGCCGTTTCGCCGAAGCAGTCTATTTGTTTTTCAGAGTGTTAGATTAATTTATGGTTCCGATGGTGTCCACTTCCCGACGGTGAAACCGCTCATTGGTTTGTTACCTCCCGCCGAAATCCGTCGCAACACGGTATTATACGCAGCAAGATACTCATGATCCAAATTCGCAATCATATCATGATTTTCCTCGTCCATCTCCTCTTCATCCTCTTCATCCTCAGACTCATCCTCATCCGTCCATCGACTAAACCTCACGCCGGGAACTTCCCCGCCAATCCTCACCCTTTTGGAAGACGCCATCTTCCTTGCCTCGGCAGCAGCGACCAACTCCTGCAATTTTGCTTCCCGTGCCGCAACATTGAACTCTCCCAAACTCTCACCCGATCCCATGATTGACGCCCTACTAGGAGCAAAACTGGGGCGATGCGAACCCCAACCACCGGCCGTGCCGACGCTTGCCATGGTGGATCTCCTCCGACTGTAAGCGGCCAACGCAATGGATTTTTTCCGTGCGGCAATGATTTGAGCGCGGTCGATTTTGGTTTCCTCGACTTCGCCGTCGAGAAGGATGTAGAATTTGTGTGGGGGGTGGGATTCGCGGATGAGGAGGCGGCCCACGGACCACCGTTCATAGCGGGCTTTTTGGAGGAGTTTGCGCTGTAGTGGGTAGGTTTTTTGTGTGGAGTGGTTTGGCTGTGAGCATGAGCGTACAAGAGGGAGGAAAACAGAAATATAACACGAGAACTTTTTCACCTGCAAAGCTGGATGCCACTTTTGCATGCCCTCCATCGTGCTACACCACATGTGCATTCGATCAATATCACTCCTCGTCCTTTCCTGTGGTGGCTTCCGAAACAACTTGCGCATATCCCATTCAAGCCACCCGTTGAAGTGTTTGGGCTTGGCAAACAATTTCTGGACGCCAAAGAACTCGGCGCAGTTCATCAGTCCCGGTGTCCCACCGCCGACGCTGCCAGCGCCAGGAACGGAGCCTACAGCCGCCTCAGCCGCTTCCTCTTCGTACACTTTCGGGTCATACTCCCACGACCACTCGATAGGGTTCTTTAGAATCCGGGTGAGGAATTTGATGAGGTGAACCGCGTGCGCGACTTTCCGCGCAGCGGTGCGGAAGCGCTGGTACGCACGATTAGTATCCCTAGCTGGTGGTGGTAGGTGCCGAGCGTCAGCGGACTCTGGGACGGCGGTGACAAATGTCATGCCAACCGAAGAGCGGCGACGGCCTATTCGGGGTTGTTGGGTTGGGATGCCTGTCAGAGTTGAGGCAATGCCGGCGGCATCCATGGAGGCGCGGCGGGAAAAGGAGGGACGACGGGTAACAGAAAGGCGTGTTGCGGAATCCGGTTGTTGGGGTGGGTTGCCTGTCAGGGTTGCAGCGATGCCCGCGGCGTCCATGGAAGCTCGGCGGGAGAAGGAGGGGCGACGGGTAACGGAAAGGCGTGCTCCGGAATCCGGTTGTTGAGGTGGGATGCCCGTCAGGGTTGCAGCGATGCCGGCGGCGTCCATTGACGAATGGCGGGAGAACGACGGTCGACGGGTGATCGAGGTGCGCCGGGATCCCGTGTTTTCCGCACCGTTTCCTGGTGCCACGATGGATGGGCGGTGTTCGCTGAAGGCTATGGATGCCCGTCGCGTTGTTGAGGATTTTCCGGGGATACTTCCCTGTTGGCTCAGGATGGGATCCTCCCTCGCAAACTCCGCCCCTAAAATGTTCGTCACAGAAGCATCATCGTCTTCGCCCACAACTTTTGCAAAACTTTTGCTCTGTGAAAAGCTCTTGCTTCCCCCTGGCCTGACACTCAAGCTAGCCCGCCGAACAGACGGCTTCTCTTCCGACATTTTCGCCCGTTCGAGTACGGTCGAATTAGGCGCGTCATTTTCTTCGACACCTTGCTGCTCTTCAAACAACGGGCCACCTTCCACAGGACCACCCAGGACCCCGCTCATACTATGACTGAAAACTCGGCTGGTGCGCCGAGAAAACGTCATGGTCGGCTGCAACCGCATGGCGGATTCGGTATCTTCTTCGGGTTCGTCTTCTTCCCATATTCTGCGCGTTCCGGAGGGTGAGTTGCCGAGTGGGAGAGATGTTGATAGCATGGAAGGTGCTAATCGCGCAGGTTCTTGACTATCATGAGAAGAGTCCGGGCCACCACTCACAGCATCTTGCGCTGCGACAGCCGTTCCCATCATGTTCACCTTTAGCCGCTCTATGACTTGTTTCCTCTCTTCAATCAACTTCTGATCCCTAGCTGCAAGTGCGCGGTAAGCGGCGCTCCCCGTTCGTTGCTTGACATATTTGAAGGTGTCATTGAGGATATTTTCGGAGGAACGACGCGGGTTTCGTGCCATTAGGGAAGCGGCTTCAGCAGCGTGCGCGATGGCTGCCTCCGGTCGGAGGAGGGAGTAGCGATATGCTGAAAGGCGAGGAGGTGTTGGCTGTCGTGCTGTGGAAGTCATTGTAATCTTTGTAAGTAAACAGTTTTTTGTGAAGGGGCGACGGATACCGCGCGTATATTTGGCGGTATCCAAACATGTGTTAGAAACTAGGTATGTGGTCAACACCATCTGATCTGACAAAGCCAAGTCTATCCGGTTGTCCCAACGGTCCTGCTTCCAAAATATACTTTATTACACACAAGACCATATGCACCAACATGAATTCTAAATCTTTGCCTTCAATTCCACACCCGCCGCCAACCTGCGCACAGCTTCTGGAAACATGAACGTTCCTTTGAAGTGGGCTCCAAGGGAGTACAGTCCCAATTTCCCAACATCGGGAAAGTAATTTTCAGCTTGATCCACACCGTGGACGCAAACCAGATTGGCGGCTTTGCTCCAACCCCAAGCGGAGGGAGTCGTATGGAGCCATACTTCGTCGGTGATGGCTTCACCTTCTTCATTGATGGCACGTTCTTCAAGGGAGGGCACTGGTTTTTGAAGAACGTTTGCGCGAGTTTTCAAAACCAAGTCAATGAGTTTAATGTGTTCGAACACTCACTGTATTTCCAAAACATCTTCGTCGAGACTGGCACACCCCAGCCCTTCATTTGCCGGACCGTCACATCCATGATCAGGTTCCCGGTTAACCGATCCTTCACCACCACCCTTGTTGCGTCAAACAGCGCCGAGCAGTGCTTCTCGTCCCTCATGAACTCAAAGTCTGCCAATTCTTTTCGGATTCCCCAGTTAACCCGGCCGTTACGGAGTGAGGCTTCGGAGGAGACGTAAATGCGGGGCAGACGTCGCGCTTCGGCCAGGCGCTTTTCGCCCGGGTCAATGTCATTCTTACGCGGACGGGACTTGAAGGGCGCCACAAAGATCAATTCGTCGTATGCGCCGACGGGTGAGTTGTCGTAGCGGATAATCATGACACCGCCCAAGCCTGTCGGGAGGAGGTCGACTTTATCTGTTGGGGTAGTGAGGTGGGGTTCAATGACGGGGAGGTTTGAAGGGTTAACGGAGAACAGAAAAGTATAAGAAGTCGCAGCGGAGAGGGTCCAGGGAGCTGGGGCCGGATCGATATGGTGTTTTGCAGTTCCGCGCTGGGCGGCGGTAGTAAGGTTGGCAGACCAAGTTGACATTTTGGTTTGTTTGCCCTAAAAGTCTCGTCCTTTTGAAGCAACTTTCCTCCAAAACTTTCTCGCAGCGGGCGTAAAGTACCTACGCAAGTGAACTACCGGTGCTGGTTGACGGGGCAGGAGG
>JADGKA010000556.1:0-17971 GCA_027604605.1 Borealophlyctis nickersoniae
ACATGCCCTAGTCATAGCCGGCCTCAGCGACCTCCAACGCGACCCCTCATCCCTCAGCGTCCCACAAACCTGCGCCTTAGCAGCCACAGGTGCCATATGGGCACGCTACGCGACGGTGATCATACCAAAGAATTATAATCTGATGGGCGTGAATGTGTGTGTGGGTGCGACGGCGGTGTACCAGCTTTGGAGGATTTGGCGGTAATGTTTTCGCGCTCGGTGGTTTTTGTTGGGGCGGTTGGGATGGACAGTGAGTGATCTTCTTTGTCCGGCCGGCTTTTTGTGTGTTAGAACACGCCAGCTGGGCATGGTTTCACCTGTGTCTGTGAGCACCGTTGTTGATCACACCGCTGGACATGAGGACGAGGTTAGCCGATTTGGGCTTCTCCTGCGACATTATTTTGGAAATCGCTTGCTTTTTCCTTGTCGACTTGTATTAAGCAGGACTATCTTTTTGTGTACGGTTCAGGATGAGGAAAGGGAGCATTGGGCTCGTCTTCTCATGTTTCTGTAAATAGAGTGCATGATGCTGTGTTTTACAAAACCATGTTGGCTTCAAATACACCAGTTCAATACAGCTGATAACACAGCGACCATGTATTCAAATCCAAGAACCGGCGACAGTTAGACCGTTGCATCCAGCCATTTCACTCAATAGTGCCGACTCACACTCCCTACGACGGCGTCTACCATCCCATCCAACTCTCTTCCCTCAAGTCAACATATGACGGGAACTCGACGATGGTATCGATATCAACATTCCGTTCCTCTGCCACCTTCCTTATCGCCTCGCTCCGAATACAGTCTGTTTGTTGTTGCAAAGTCATTCTTTGCAGCTTCTTTGACCCTTCCAAGAACGCCACAACACCATCTTCTGTCACGCTGCGGTCGCAATGGACGCTGAGCTCCCGCAGTTCAGGGCACAAATCTTGAATCATGCGTAGCCCCGTTTCACCCAAATCACTTTCCAGGAATTCGAGAGACTGGCCTCGTTCTTCAAGAAAGAGTGCGAAAGGATCATTATATCCGGTACCAAGAGGCTCCCACGCGGTCGCGGAGAGGGCTCGCAAGAATGGGCCCCTTGCAAGGTGTCGGAAACTGGCACTAGCGAAGTAGCGGATGGCGAGGTACTTCAAGTGGACGCATGTGACCACTGACTTTATCAGGTCATCGGAAACGCCCTTTACGTCTAGGTGCACCAAATGAGACAGGAGTCGTGTGGAATGAGGAAAAAGGAGCGGGGTGAGGAAGTCAAACGTGCAGCCCTTCAGATTGGGACAGTTCTCGGCCACCTTGCCGAAAAAAGATCTCAGCCGGGTCTGTTCGCCGTCACTAGAAACCCTGACATACTCGAGGTTGGCCCCCAAGTTGGCTGCCATGACATCCAACAAATCAAAACCCCCCCGAACGGGTCCCCCATTCACCGTAATAGACAGCGCCTTGAGGTTCCCAAACCCATTCTTCCAAACCACACCTTCCTGGTCCATCTCCTCGTTCCCCCTATTCTGATCTTCCATGTCACCCCACTCTACCGGCCCATTTTCAAGTCCAACGTGTAGCGAAACCAGTAACGGTAAAGTCCGAAAGATGACAAACAGTTGAGCAGTGCTGATTGGGCGTAGCCCCGAACAATAATCAAGAATTCGAATGCCACTCATCATCGGAGCTCCAAGCAAAACGTCGATGCGGCGGCATGGGTAGCTGTCAACCACGAACTTTTTTACTTGGACACTCTTCATGATTCCCGGGGCTACGGGGTGCAAGAAAAGATTCTCCGCATGTTTGCCATATGTAACCTCCACCAGATGTCCCCATTGTTTGTTGACCAACCGGTAGGGGAGTAACTCCCGTTTCGCCCGTTCGCTCGTTCCACGGAGATTGTTCAGACTTATTGAGACGATTTCTGTGGGGAGAGGAGGGGATCGGTTGGCTCGTAGGGGTTGTGATGGCGTGTCATTGCTATTTTTGTCGAGCCAACTGTCACAAAGGGCAACCGCAGCGCGAGCTTCTGTTGCTGTCCATGTTTCTTGGCATAGAAGTTGTCTGCAGGCGAGTATCACGGATGTAGCGTCGTTCATGTTTTGATGAGTTGGCAGACAGATTGTAGTAATGCGTGAAGACTGTCTTCAATTTTGGTTCAGCTCCAATGCATCACGTGACCGAGTCACAAGCACCTGGTATCCCGCTATCGTCCATTTGGTACGTCGACAACGCGACCTCTTAACTCCGATGCAGAAAGCGGTGATGTGGAGACGGTGAAAATGTTGTTGTAGGTGCAACTAGTACGGCAGCAATGGCTGTGGCTGCCTCCAGGGGCACGTTGACGTTGTTAAAACTATTGCTGGATGATGGACAGCACAAGGATGACAGGGACTGGGCACTTTATGCCGCCGTTGAGATAGACACCATTTCGGTAATACGCCGCCGGGCCAAATGTGGAGGGATTCCCGACACACTATGCGAACTTGAGCGATTATACTATGTGGAGGGTCTACTAGAAGAACTATTCAGTCCTTGATAGTGCAAAATCCATCCGTTCGTTTCTTTGTCAGGTTGCCGCAGTGTATGTGCGTGCTTGCTAGTGGAACGGACTTCTACATATTCACGACCCGCGACCCGCCGTGTTTGGGCTGCTACTCCCAACGGTGCCTCCAGACTTTGAATGTTTCTCTGGATGCCGTTTCCGCTCGCACAAGGGCTGGAGAAATAGTCAAAGTCAGTAGAACTATCGGAACTGGGCTCGTCTTGTGAAGGGTCATAAGCGTGCGTGTTTGGAATTGGTGGACGTTGGGAACCACGGACACACTTGAAAGTAGTATCGTACGTCTGGTTGGTGGAGAAAAGGCGGACATGTATGCCCCGAGATAACGAAAACCCTTAGCACGGAACCGGACAAGTTGGGGAAGTCCCACAATCAAGGTCCGCGCAACATGCGGATATCAGAGTCAAACACCTACCCGCCCGCCTGAACCTGCACAAAATGGAGGATACTGAAGCCATGAAGCAATGGTACGCCGGTATCAGGAAGGTTGGTTTGCCGGGATGGGTAGATAATGTGAGCGGTAGGGTAAGGAAAAGTCACCGGCACTGGGATTCACACCCACAAAAAAGGCAACACCCGTGCGCATGGATTAGGCTTGCTGTAACCTTGGGAAGAGAACACTAGAAACGTGGCCGGGAATCTCATAGTCGGCATTTGGAATATAAACGGTACATCATGATGCACTTCGAATTGTTAAATGACGCGGTTTGGTAACGAAACTTGAAGCGGGGCACTCTGGACGGTATTCACCACCGATTCAAGTGAAATCTTCTTTCTTGGTTTAACACCATGCCGGAGATATTGTGGTAGTGTCTTGATACAAAAGGAAATTCGTTTGGTAGTGGTTGGGTATCCGGCAAAAGCGCAGTCGCGTCAAAAAAGAGGTATTCCTTGCCGTGACCGGTTAAAGGGAAAGTGGAATGTCGTGCCAGAAAAAACTGCGTTCGGGGGCAGCGGTATGATGCCCAAAAACCGAACCAAATGGTCAAAAAGAGACCGTGAAGTCGGGAACAGACCGGTCGGTCGAAACGCGTTCCAACGTCTTCCTGAGCTGTTCAAAGTCGGCATGCACGTCACCAACCGCGACGATGCGACGAGGGCTGGGTGTGGGGGTTGTGGTGGTGTCTACTGCAGCGGTAAATGGGACGAGTTGGCCGTCTTGCTCCATCGTCATCGTATGCATGGGTTGGTTGGGTGGGGGTCGGGACGGGTGTGGGCGTGGAGGCGGCTGTGGAGGAGGTCGGGTCGGTAGGCAGGAGAACTGTCATCACCACCAAAGGGGTGACGATGCTGAGGGTGAGGAGGAAGAAGAGGGCTGTCCTGAGACGGCTACTCTTCTCTTCCTTCCTCTTTTCCCTGAAGTCGGTGGGAGGGCGGGGATTCCTTTTTTTGTTTCCCATTTGCTGTGGCTTTCAGCAGAATTGACGGTTGGTGAAGGTAATCGTACAGGGTTGGTCTGGTGGGAAAATGGGACTGGTGAGGAGACTGCTCTGTGAGGAGACTCGCGTCGCGTCGTTGCTCTTTGGCCCGGATGCTGGGTATCCATAGGATCCCACTCCGGATCTCGATTAAGTCTGCCTGCACCCATATCTTACTCCCAAATCACATTAGAATAAGGTACGGCGGATATGGAGGGTCTGGTGGACGGGAATGGGGTGAAGAAGGACGGATAGGGTGGAGGAGGGTGGACTAGTTCACTGCGGTACGGAAAAGGCGACATTCTGTGGGTACTACAAGCCCAACGGTTTCGGGCGACGTTTTTGCTACGGCGGACTTCAAGGAAATATGGGATCTGGCTTTTATAATGGCCATGTTGGAACGGCGTTTGGCAGCACGCCATGGAGGGGAATACGGATAATGGTGTGGGGGGAACATTTTGGGGATGCGTGGTGGTATGCCATTATCATCACAAAACGTGATCCCGGAGGACTCCCCATTAGTTGAGCAGGCTACTCGATTCCAACTCTCGCGCTTCTGCATTCCGTCCGGCGACCTGTTTGTGCTTCGGAGGTGTGGGCAGGCGTGTATGGGTGTGAGAGGTTTGCCGCGTAGCTTCGCTTGATTGTTGGGGGGCTTTCCGATGGTTCAATTCGACTCGCAACCACGACAAGGGTGAGTTTGTGAAAGAAGAGCGGGACGGCATGGGTTCCCTTACTGTAGCCTGTTTACTGCTCCGGAGCCGGATTGTGCGTGGAGTGGGATAGTGGGTCATGGAAACGCATGGGAAGGAACGGATGTTTCGTGGAAAGGTCCCTACGACGCCTATGGAGTCTTTGAAGGACCTTTGCTACATGATGGGCATGTCACCATTGCAGTTTGTCGGTGGCAACCGCGGCAAGGAAACAAAGAAGCAGTCGCCGCAGGGGCCCTCGGCTTTGGAGGAGAACTCACCGGTATCACTGGTGTTCCGGGAGCGCATCGTCAAAGGGACGGAAACCCCCTTTACCGTTGCCATGGTTGAACGCGTGCTGCAGGAGACAATCACTTCAACTTTCCCCGCAAAGCTGCGGAATCAGTGGGCCCGCAGTCAAACGATGACACCCCTCGAACTCCTTGTAACCCTCCGCGCAGGATTAATGGTGGAGAGGGAAAGCATCCGATTTGATTACATCAAAATGCACGTGCGGTGCATGGCTGTGCTCCGCGATTTGCATTCAGCGGTGGATGCCACGTTCACCAGGGCGTTTGGACCGGAATACTTTGAGAACGAAACGCAACTTGCTTGGGTGGTTGGGTGGGTGTTTTTGATGGCGTCCGGGTCGGATTTGTTGCGGCAGAAGATGAAGATTCGGGATACGGAGTGGGAGAGTAAGATAATGGGTGTGTCGGGTGGGGTTTTGCTGCCTTGGATTGCCCGTGAGGGAGATGCCGAGTGCGTGAAGCTGCGAAAGGTTTTAGGAGCGAGTTGAAGGCCTTATTTGTTTAACGAGAGTGTCCCGTAATAGCTATCCATTTCGTAACTTTCATTCCAAGCATTGTGGTTGCCAGCCCTCGTACGCTTTAGCACCTCAATACCCACTCTCTGCTCAGACTAATCTTCCGTGTTTTCATCGTCGTTATCACCACTCCATGCTCCCGCCTCCGTCCCCCGCACCCACCAGGCGTAGCAGATCTCATGCAACGTCGGAAATCATCCACCGTGGGGCGGTCCGTTATTCCGCCGATGATGGATTTCCCGTTTGACCTGACCAAAAAAGGTACCCACTCAATCCTCCACATCCGCCTCCTCCTCCTCTTCCAACTCATCCTCCTCCGCAATCCGTGCAACCTCCGGAGCCCGATTCCGTTGCTTATGAAACATCTCCACAATCTGAGGTTGTATTATTGTCAGACCTTGCCACATCTGGAAAAGAGAAAAACTGGTGATGATCTTACTCACCTGATCGGGAGTGGTAGCATCCTCGGGACTCTTATCCTCGCGTTCTCGAATGAACCTGTACAACCCAGGTTGGTCACGGGGAGTTACATGTTAGAAGGGTACTGTGGCCTACCGAGGAAACCGTAAACTAATTCCTCTCGCCGGATCCGCCTTTCCCGCTGCAGCCAAGTGGACGGGTGATAACGTCAAATCTGCCCCGCGGATCTCCCACACCTGAAATCGTTTATCAGAAATAGGGAAGGGTTGGAAAATCATTTCTCGCTATGATCAAAATCAGTACCGGTACCTCGATGGGCAAAAACCACACGTCCGGTCTCAACCCCTCGCTCACGGCGTAGTAATTTTTAGGGTGGTCGAGGACATTTCCCGACTCTTTGGTGTATTTCGCCTGCAAACAGCAAATCTGGTAAATGGATGGCGCCTTACTCAAAAGGAACCGAAAGTGATGGTACCAGCTTTTGCTTGTAAAACGCGTCAGTAAACCCTGCCAGAGTAAGGTGGCCGACTTAACACTTCAATCATCCACAGCGATGAAAACCACAATCTCCTGTACGCACATACCGCTCATACACTTGCAAACAGTCTCATACATCTCCGTCTCTGGGTTATAACACGCCATCAAAAAGGGAGAGTACCACCCGGCTTTGCGTCCGTTGCCGTACCACGCGCCTGCAGAATGGAAGAGTTACGTCACGCCGTGAGATTTAGAAGGCAGAAGAGTTCGAAGAGTTCGTACCGATGGGAACCAAATCGAAACTGTCGGCTAGGGATTCTAGGTAGTCTTTTTTGACTTTTAACCAACTTCCCGAACGTTTATCTTTCAGGGTTGTATCAAGTTGTTAATCCAGGAATCCAAAATAATGACGCATCAATTTCGTACCTGGCTCATACGTGGCGAGCAATCCGTTATTTTTCTCTGCTGTCCCGGCGGGAGCGTCCAGCACTTTTACCATTAACCCTATTGGTAATTGGGGACCAATGATCAATGATTGCATTGCAGCGTAAAGGATGCACACAAGGGCGGGCCTTACCTTCGCATCCGGCCGCGAGAGATTTTGTCAAAAATTCTTGTATCTGGGTGAAGAATGTAAAAGGTCACGCTCGACACATAAACAAAAAGAAGGATGGCGGTGGCAACGGTGGCATTGATTGCATTGATTGTCTTACCTCGTCAGCGTCGCTGGATTCAATCTAAGATGTGTTACAAGAAACGTGAGCTTAATGGTATCACTATGCAATCAAAGACTTTCGCAAACCTGAGGCACGAACCCAAACCGCCCTTCCACTTCTTTAAATGCTTCCCGCATCGCATCCCGTCGTAGGCGAAAAGGCGATTTCAATAATGACTGTATTGTAAAACAACAACCGATTTAGGCTTTTTTCCAAGAACCAAGAGCAGCGCTCCAGTATGCTCATGAAAGACACATAATGCATAGCTTTCGACAAACACTCACCACCCCGTTCAAATACATCAAATCAAACCCATACACCTTCACTCCAACCTTCACATCCTTCATCTCAACATTCTTTCGTCCACGATTACTCAACGTCTGGAACGGCTGAACGACGCCTTGGTCGTCTATAGCGACAACTTCCGTGTCGATGATGAATGACGTTGTGGACGGCGCGAGGATGGTGGGGATGAGGGATACGATGTCGGGGTATTTTGTCGTTATGGTCTCTAGATGGTACGTGAGGGGTGGTGAAGGTAAATGAGTTGGGATGGTGGTGACGGTACTTACCAAGGTGTCGCGAGAAGATGGTGATGGTGCCGGTTTCTGAGCGGTGGATTTGCGCGCGCTGGCCTGTACCCGCAAACATCAGTAATTTGATGAGCAGTTTAAGACTCAAAATACATTGAATGAATCAAATCATGACATTTTTACCATCGTACTTGAAGTCCGCGCAGAATTTAACGCCTTGCAGCTTCTCAAACACATCCTGCAATAGTCGTTTCACCTCCCAATGATCATGTTCCAAGTGGAAGTTAAATCGCTCACCGCTAAATCCCGAGTGATTTTACCAAGCATTGGGCGAATAGGAACTCCCGGTTGGCACTGCAGCCCTCACACGAATCAGCGAAGGTCCGCCTTGAAGATTTGGGGGTGTGAGTTATCTCACCTGGCACACATCATTGATCTTCCATATCCCAACATTCGGGTCCAACAGTAAAGGTACTATGATATCGTAATTTGGGACCTGAGCGTAGCATTCCTTGGTTGTAAATCGCGTCAGCAAGAGCCTCTCTTCCGAAATGTTGAATTAACGCGTAGAGCTAACCTTGAGCGTTTGCTCCGCCTGTTTGAACAGACTTTTGATGGCATCTTTGCTCAACGACGCGTTCCGAGCATCAAACTCCATCACCACTGCATGACTGATCATGCGTTGATTGACCCCTTCTCGTCGACAAAGAACGGAGATACAGATCCCGCGGATGTTTACCTGAGGGCAATCAAAATGGTCGTTCGCACTGCTCCTATGCGAAGATGAGAGACCAGCGTTCGCGTCAAGTAACGCAGCTCCTCTCCCTTGAAGGAAGCGGAACGGTCGAACACGAGGTTTTTTGTGTCAAAAAGCGCAGTCACATCTCTGCCCTACCTGGCACGCCACCATCAACTCCTTCACCAAGTTGGTTTTCTGAGTTACGGTTCCCTGCCCTTTCAATGTGGATAATTTGACCATGGTTCGGTGGACCTGCATCAGAAGAATTGCTCAATCTTATGCTGACCGACGAGCAGTCAACAGGGATGCATACCCCAGCCACTGTGAGAGGTTTGGGTTTTCGCAATGTTTTCATGTTCATTCGCGCAGTGAATACCACGTCTCCCCAATCTCCTTTTTTATCCCATTGAGCTTTGATGCTCTGATTGGACAGATTGACGTTGAATATAGGATGTAGATAAAGTGGAAAGAGGGAATGTGACGTCATTTGGTCTTGTACCTTTGAAGACATGTCTGAAATGGACGTGATAGCCTTAATGATGACTTGTGGACCTATTCCCATTTCCACTCCTGAAATGACCCATTCACGGATTGCAGCATGAAATAGGAGGACATGTAAGGACAAAGGGGGAAAGAGGCTGCCTTGATAGCGCCATCGCACCCACCTTCGTACGGCGGCGCGATGGAATTGCTCGACAAATACAAAGCAGGAAGAAGGTCTTCTGGCGAATGACGGATAATCGTTCGCAGCATGTTTGTCAAAACCTCAGTAATTATTCTAATATAAATACAATAGCATTGTTCGTTATACAGGCTGAAAACGGCAATAGAAGCTGAGGATCTAACGGTTGCGTACAAACGGCCAGTCTGGCCATCGACCAGCTGAAATTGATCTGATAGCCAGCGATACGGGGTACGCTCTCCAGGAACCCAATACGAAGGTAGAAGGTCAGGGTTGTACTTCAAAACGTCCATTAAACAAGACTGTTGTGGTGATATCCCGGCATCACTCTCTTTGCCTGTGTGCGTGAAAAGGCTCGCCACCGGCGGAGGATTCAAGGAGGGCCTTTCCGCCTCTGTCCTTGCTATTCGCGGGTGTTCATCATCTCCTTTACATGGACTTGAAGCTGCTGCTTCTGAGGCTTCTGATGGCCATTTTTCCCACTCTTTATCAGCGTCAGACACCGGGACAAGTTCTGGCGTGACATCTTCATGTGAGTTTTGCCAAGTTTCTGCGGGCCATTCCTCCCATTCTCCGACATCCTCATTCGCTGAAGGTTGGTCTGATGCCGCTTCCTCTACCGCCTGGGATGCATGCGCAGCCTCCACTTCCCGATTGTTGTCAAGTGGACGGTTTGGCCGAAAGAACGAGTCCAGCGTCTTCTGGCCTTGCGAACTCCTGGACTTTGTTGGTGAAGTCTTCTGCGTTGCCACCCTTTTCCGGGGTGATTCTTGAGAATGCTTTCCTGAAGACGGCTTTCGCTTCTTTTCAGACATTTTGATGGGAGGAATGAAATGACGCGACGGCGGAAGTTCAATTGAATCGCGTTCGCCCGCCAAGTGCTACGCCTTTTCAAGCCACAACACGATCCCCAAAAACCAAACTCAAACGAAGACTTTCTTGTAAACATCATGTTTTATTATTTGCTGCTGGTGGAAAAAAAGACGCCGGTACATTCCTCGCCATTTCCTTATAAGCATTCAATCTTTGCAGTCCACTCCGACCATACCAAAAGAGCATCCAATACCGGCCGGGAAGAACTAGGTTTCCATCAGATCGCTCAAAATACCTGAATGTAGCCCAGTTAGCACCACGCTCAAACACAAAAAGCAACATTGGAACTCTTCCACAAAACCCCGTCGCCAACTCACCATTTATTTACAGGATTGTCCGCTCGACTCCTCCACACCAAATCCGGATACCGCTTCTTCAACTGTTTCCACAAAATATCCGCCACGCCAATTCCCTGACTTGTTGGCGCCACCGAAAACTTATCGAGATACGGTATCCCATCTCCTCCATTCACTGTCGGATCCTTCTCAATGGTGACAATCGCTGCACCATCGTATGCACCGGCGACGATAACGCCATCCAACACTTGTTGAATACGGGTCCAAAAGCCGGAATCATCCAACTTCTTTTTAAAGCTGGACTCCAGGAGTTTAGTGAGTGCGGGTTGGTCCAGAGTAACGAGAGAAGAGTGAAAATCGACTTTGAGTCCACGGCGGAGAACGGTCGGTGGGATGACGGGTGCGGCGCTGTTGTGATGGGTTTTAGGGTAAGGTTGGGGTATCGATGCCGAAGAAAGAGGTTTGTCGGTAATTAGGTTGGAAATGAGAGCGGCGGAGGATGCTGCCGACGCGATGACTGCGGAGGAGGATGATGGAAGTATTGAAAGTACTGTTTGAGCTGTTTCCAGGTCGTTTAATTGGGAGATTGCCAGCCGTTCATGCTGGAAAGGCTCTTGCGAACCGTTTTCCGACGGAGGGCTAACCACAGTAGCTGAGTCTTCAATCCCAGATCTCACTTGATTAAATTCGTCCTCAAGGTTCACGAATCCCAAAGGTTGTCCACGAACGGACACGCCACCACGGCCATTGACGATGACCATCTTCACTGGCAACCCAACCGTTGACTCCGCCAAAAGCGTCCGAGAGAGTGCAACCAATGCGTGACGCGCTGGAAGGATGCAATTCAACGAAGCTGGCTCAACGGTGCCCATGGGAGCAAGAACTGGAATTTGATGCATCGCCAGTGCGGCTTGTAAAGGCTTGAGTTCAACCGACACGGAATTCGTGGCTGAGGTCAAATTGTCACCAGGTTCACTAAGCCCATACTCGTTCCTCTTGAACACGCCGCCATACAACGCCATCGCCCTTCCGCCTGCCTCGTCGATGGCCTCGGCTACACGGAAGAGTTCACTCATAATCGCATCCCGCATCGCTTTATCCTCATTGTTCAAGCCCATCGTATCCACTCGCCGCCGCGGAGCTCGTGCAGTTGAAAACGGCTCCACCACCCTCCTCTCCCGAACGCTATTGATTCCATCCGAATCCAACACCACAAGGGGCGTCAGCCCTAGCTTCTGCAGTTGGACCAATGTCTCGGCAAAAGCCTTCAACTGATCCGAAGGTAAGCCGCCCTCCAATTTAATCAATCCCAAATGCTCCTGCCGTTGCGAGTGAATCAGAATTTCGTCCGCTTTTGACGCGTGCACCGGAGCGGCGTTACGAATCAGATCTCGTAGGTGAACACCATTTGGTAGATTGGCGGGAACCTGATTAAAGCGCTTGAGGAAATGTCGGGCCTCCCGCTGGGAAGGCATTGCGCTGAGAACATCGAGAATCAGTTTCTGGCAGGGGTCCAAAATCAGTCGGTTTTCCAAGTCAGTCCAAGTTCGAACAGAGCCGGGTTTCTGATTTCTTACTCTATTCTGGGTATCTTTGGAGGGTGGTCGTATCTGCTTCTTTTCCGCTTGCACCAATATGGTGGCATGCGGGTGAGAAGGTTCTGCAATGGCAGGCTAGGCGCGCAAAGAGCAGAAAAACGAACGATAACCCATTATTCCTTGTTGAGACGGAAGACTGCAACGCAATCCCGTTCACCAGGCTAGGATTGAAAGTACCTTTGCGGTATAATAGCGGGTCCCGCGCGGGACCAAACGCTTCGCTAATGGAGTTGACAGAGATTTGGTCATGGACTGGATGAATGGTCAACGAGCGCGAGCGTGGTCACACACACACATGGACGAGGAGCGGTATCCCAGTTTGCGCAGTGCTTGCACCTTCTTGCACTTCTTCAAATGGAAGGCGCTTCGAGACGCTTGACTTCTCAATGCTCAATTAATAAAGGGGCCCCCTAATGAATTAGAGGCACGAAACTGAATCATTTGACGCAAAAAATATCATAAATGAGTTCTATGGACGTTGCAGTGAATAGGGGCCCGCTCCAAAGAGCTGGGGGGAGGGTTGATTCATGTTGGCCCCTGAAAAGCGAGACTCGCCTGGACGCGCGCCCGACGGTGCTTGACATGGTTTCTAAGGCACATCTTGCCAATTAGATCGGATCCAGGCGTTTGTGTGGAGACTCCATGGAGGATCCCATTCATCAATGCAAATCCAAAATTCGAAATCTTTCCGATCCTTGTTCAAAATACTACACCACTTTTACAGAACAAGGACCAAACAATTTCAACGTGAACATTCTCATTGCTGCACGGTCCCCATATTATCCCACACTTCCGTCCTGCATCCCCCTGACCTCCGTCCTCGTTTGCCTTCAAGACCGCCCGTTGCGGATACCCGTCCTCCATCCTCAAGCCAAAGCGGAAATTACCATGGACGGCGAATACCAACCGTCCCAACACCCGAACCGGGCGCTTTCGATGCCCTTGAGCGCGCGGGAAAGTGTGGCCGACGGAGTCGACGAGTCCCATGCACCTTTTCTGGACCGCTTTCTCGTAAAGTGCGTGTTGGGGGAGGGAAGTTATGGGAAAGTGAAGCTCGCGTATGATCTGGAATGCAACCGATTGGTGGGTGTGATTCTCGACTTCGTACTTTCTGGACCCGGGAAATACAGCGCGCGGATTGCTGTACGTCTTCGGAGGACTCTCATTAACTTCTCACTCGCGATTGTATTTTTTGTCATGGTGTAGGTCGCGCTCAAGATAGTTCAGAAGGCGAACTTGATAAAAGCTACTCACATCACCCGGCTGAAGAGAGAAGTCCGCATCATGAAATTGTTGCATCATCCCAACATTGCGAGATTGTACGATGTGCTGGTGAGTAGTGGTGGGGTTGTTCCGGCGCGGTATCCAAAAAGGGGACTAAAGGATGTATTTAGGAAACCGAGAAAGAAATTGTGTTGATGATGGAGCATGTGGGAGGAGGTATGCAGCTCATGAGTCGTTGGATTTCCCAAATCTGAGTAATAATCCTTTGTCTCACATGCTACCAAAAAGGTGAACTGTTCGACTACATTGTTGCCCACAAGCGGTTGAAGGAACGCATCGCTCGGCGCTTGTTTCGTCAGATCGTTTCAGCCGTCGATTATTGCCACCAAAGCTCGGTAATTCACAGAGGTATTTTTCAATGCGGCTTTTGGCGCGGAGAGAGGCAAGCAAGCGATATCTGAGACTTCGGACAATATCCACAGACTTGAAACCAGAGAATCTTCTCTTGAGCACGGATAAAAACATCAAGATCATTGACTTCGGCTTTGTGAAATTATTCGATCGGCACGACATGCTGAAGACTTTCTGTGGGTCGCCGTTCTATGCGTCTCCAGGTATTTAAAGCAAAGAAGGATTGAACCAGAAGGACCGCTTGCCGAGGGGTATTTACTGAAGTCACATCTTTGCTGCTCACAGAAATGATCATGGGAAAACAGTACGAAGGGCCTGAGGTGGATGTTTGGAGCATGGGTGTTATACTATACGCCCTCTTGAACGGCTACTTGCCGTTTCGAGATTCCAACAATTCTGAGCTGTACAGGAAAATTTCAAATGGCATTTACGAGACTCGAACACCTTACATGTCTGCTGGTGAGAAGGAAGATTTTCATGCCGCTCTCTGCTATGCATTCACATTAACAATTCATCATTCGCTCACAGGCAGCGCAGACCTGATTAAGAAGATGTTGACGGTCAATCCTGCGCAAAGGGCGACGGTTGAACAAATACGGCGCCATCCTTGGGTGTCGGAGGGTTGCGAGGGACCCCCTGAAGCACTCATCCCTCTTCGTCCTTCTCCAATCCTTCGGCCAGACCCCAGCATCCTGGAATCTTTTCCAATGTACGGTCTGGAGTCACCTCGTGCCGACGAACCTCTCGTCAACAGCGGCGAGAGCGCATCCTCGTTTTCCCTCTACTGTTTGCTGGTCGAATCGGCCGAATTCGAGAGCCGAGAGGCGCAAACGCCGCCGGCCGCCATTCCTGAACCAGAAGATTACATGTCTGCCCACACCTCCGGTCACCCCAAGCAGGATGAACCCACCCGCACATTGCATCGACGAGCTTCCCGTCGCAGATCGACACTTGGCGGAGGTCACGAAGATGCAACAACGAAGGCGGCTCGAGAGTCCCGCGGACCTGCAGCTTATGGATCAGAATATTCGGCACGAATGCAAGCGGAGGAAGAACAAGGAGGGGAAAATTCATCTGCCCCTGTACCTTACGGCCTTCGCCGCCGGGGTTCCCTCAATGTTGGTCGCGCGCCTGCGAGCCCGCCAGAGGCGGGACCTCCTGTCAGGGCGAGACATAGTTCGCTTCCCAGGGATCCCGGTAACCCAAGGGGTTACATGGGGGAGGACGGTGGAAAAGCGTACGCAGGGGAAGATGGAAGTCCAGTTGGGCGGATGGGATCTGGGCCCGTTGCTGGCAGCACTACTCTGCAGATTCCTCCAATCCACGCACCAGCGACGACCGTTGCTACAAAATCCAGACGAAAGAGCGCTCTTCACAGTCAAATCATCTCCGTCCTCGCTGGCTCCCGCCTGGAAAGCAATAGCGGTAGCCAACGCCTCGACGGAAGCGAGTCACCTTCAACCCCCGGATCCAGTACACCTGGCACCTCCACTCCAACGAGGGACCGCAAACGTTCCATCACCGAAACCGTCAGCTCGGCGCTCCAGAAACTGCGTCCCCTCTCTGCCCGTTCCCGCCGCAACTCTACCCACGGTCTCGGCGGTCCGATTCCGGCGGCTCCACGCCTATCAAAAGCCATCTTCGCGGCGGACACAACTTCTACCAAATCGCCTGACGACATCCTTCGGGAGATTGAGCGCGTGCTCCACGCCAGCGGCATTCGACACACTACTACGGGTTACAAAATTACGTGCACGGCGCCGCAGGCGTCATTCGAAATTGAAATATGCAGGATAAAGAACACTAATATGCATGGCGTGGAAATGAAGAGGACCAAAGGCTCCAGCGCGGCGTACCAGACGTTGTGCCGGACCTTGGTATCCCAGTGGAAATTGTAAAAAAAAAAAAAAGAAACATCAAGATGGAAGATTGTCAGTTATCGTACACCGATAGAGATGAAAGATTACATCCATACCGGGTGTTCTGCGTGGAATTTAGCAAAGTACCGAATGGAGGGGAAGGTGTGGGGAACGTTGTTGTTTGTCCAGTAGTAGGATACCCACGGGCTTTCGGGAGGGATCTGTATGAATGCCTCCTCGTTTTTGGCTCGGAACTGTCTCTTGTAATATCTGTCTCCTCCCAAAATGAAAAACCAAAATTGTTATTGAAGTTTCGTTGAAGTTGTGCGGCGACCTCGATTCCAATATCCGGCATTCCTCTCGCTGCGAGAGGAATGAGGCATTACTGCTTACGCAATTTGTCAATTTCAGCACCAGCCTTCCGTTTCCCCTGTTTCCCGTCGAAGATCATCTTCCCATTTTCCGTTTCATCGACCTATCGACATGTCCATCTTCGTCGCAAAGCTTCACTACGAGGCCTGGACTCGTGACGTCAAAGACATCTTCTCACGCTTTGGACCTATTACACGGTAAGGAGTCTTCACGGTAACTGGCGAGTGAACTTCAGCCAACCCTTCTCCACCAAAGTTGTGAAGTCAAGGAGGGCGTAACCCATAATTACGCTTTCGTGGAGTACGAGGATCCCCTCGACGCAGAAGATGTTTTGAGGGCTCATGGAAAAAGTCCCTTGTTTGTCTACGGCTATCCCGTCGTTGGTACGGCGCGAGTACTGACGAAATATTCACTTTCCCACGCGCGGTTGACTCTTATCCACCACCCATTCTACGTGCAGTGAAAAGAACCATAGGCGGCCGCACCGCCAAGGTTGGCGAGTGTACCAGATGTGGGATGGACAGGGATTCCCGTTGCTCTTGCGAAAGAATGCTGGACCGCAAAAAATAAACCTGATCCGTCGAGACTTCGGACTTTCCACCGACCACATACTTCAGTATGCGTAGTAATCTGTCATTTCTGAATGCGCTTGTCTGCAAACGCTCCCAACCCAATTTGTGTCAACAGATACCCCTGACATACGCCCCATGCTATTTATCATCGAAATTATCATCGAAAGAGGACTGTGAAACTAGACAGCTTTTACAAAGTGAATAGCAGTAGGGATATGTCATTGACGCGTTCATTTGTAAATTTGATTTGCTCGAAACTTGGGAATGATCCATTTCTTTGCAAATGAGCGCGGATACATTCATCAGACGAGATCTGAATAACGGTTTTGCTTACTGCCAAGCAAAGAGATATTGAACAAGTTGCCTTTTGGACGTCGCTGCTTGCTATGAAGAACATCGAAAGAGATCACTTCATGCAGAACTCCACATTACTTCTCCCGTATCAGCTGCTCCAAGTACTGTATCACGCCATCCTTCTGATCAATCTTCTTGTAAGCTTCGTTGAGTTCCGCCTGTTTGGTAGCGAGATTTAGTTGCAACTGCTGATTTTCGAGTTTCAGTTTGTAGATGATGTCGTTTGGCCCTGGCGCGTGCATGATTGAGAAAAAATTGATGAGATGCCACGGCCGTGATCGAAGGACAACCATGGAAGTTGGGCGAATTAATTACCAGGTCCGTTGAACTCGTTGGTCTCCTCATGTTTCGGTCTTTTGTTGGATTTGTGAGTCGCACTGCTTGGCGAATTTGAGGAAGATCCTCTCTTGCACACTTTGTTGTCCCACGAACTTTGGGCAGAGGGTTTCGTGATTCCTTTTTCAGCGACCGAATGATTTTGGGTCCTTCCCGCAGCGACCGAATGATTTTGGGTCCTTCCCGCAGCGACCGAATGATTTTGGGTCCTTCCCGATGTTGCTTCCGAGATCCTTTTTCCAAGAACGGAACAGCGTTGGGTCGGGTCCTTTTCTGATTCGATCTGCGTTGCGCGACATGGGAAAGTTGTGTCAAGCACTCCGTTCGCCGCGTTCTGGTATCACACAAGTTGGTTACCTTCTCGAGCTCCTCGTCCATCTTTTTCAGTGCCGACAATTCATCAGGAGAGTAGTTGCGGCGCTGGGCCTTTTCACCTCGCTCCAAATTACAGTAGATGTGCAGTGTCCTGATGGCCTCTTCTACCCAGTCGTGGACGAGATGGTAGGTAGGGTTTGTGTTGCTGTGAGGTGAGAACCACAGCTCACAGACCAAGGTCCAGCCGTCCTTTGGCTCTGGTTGGATGTGGTTTATATGAGGCTAATCGCTACAAAGACGAGAAATGCACCAACTAAGGGGTCTTCACCATCCCAAATGATACAAGAGTCTTAGTGTTCTTCCAATTTGGCAGAATGAATTGTGTGCTCCGAGGCTCAGTGAGGGTCCACTGTGAATTTGGACTCCTTATCAAGGTGAAGCGGGGAAGCTTTTCGGCTTTTTCGGGGAGACTTAGGGACTTCCATGACGACATCGTGGTGGACAGAGCTTTCTTTATTGCGGGTTACTGGCCAAAATCTGACAAGTTAAAAGGTAGAAGCGACAGGCCACGGACGAGGCTACGGAGAACAAGGGTCCTATGGGCACGCACACACTTTTTTGAACATTATTAGACTAGTAATACTTCTAATACAGCGGTCGCCCAAGACTATGACGTCTGTCACGACCGCCCAGTTCTACCTTAACGGTACCAGTTG
>JADGKA010000557.1:0-17967 GCA_027604605.1 Borealophlyctis nickersoniae
CCTCTCCCCCTGCCTCGAACACCGATAATTTCCCCTCGGGCAATCTTCTCTTGCTCTTCCGCTTCCTGAAAAGAAAAGATATCAAATGGTAGGCAAAGGGTGAAAGCACCAGGTCCTTCTCACCTTCTTTCTGACGTTCTCATCCGTCGGATACTTCTTTTTTCTATCCGCAATCCATTTTTCGATATCTTCCGGGGTATCCAGACTCGGAAGCCGTCTATACACATAGACACGGGTAAACAAACGCAAGAGCATTCACAATACGGAATGCCGTCGACCGCTTACGGTATGGGCATGCCGTTGAGCAGTGCATGAACCTCCTCTTCATGCAGCACAACCAGTTTTCCAGAAGCTTCAAAATCGCACTGGGAACACTTCTTGTGCGCTTTCAGATGCGTTTGAAGCTGAAAACGGTTGTTAAATTGTTTGTCGCAGTTCTCGCAACTATCGACGGGAAGTCAGACCAGAAAATCTCGGTTTCAACATCCACGACTTTAGCAACGTACCGCAAGTCAGGATCACCCTGTTGATATTGCGAGTGAGGGCCATCGGATCCTCGCTGCTCAGACAAGCCGTGCAGAGAAGATGTGAATGAAGCATTGGAGTTGTTTGCAATCATTGGAGCATTGGAGTTGTTTGCAAATGATTGCTCCGTGCCAGGCTGCGTGATGTTTGAAATTAAACAGATGGAATAACTACTTTGGAGGGAATCCAAATGAATCAACTCCAGCATACATTGGAAGTTTGAGCGCCAATTCCGAAAAATCCTGCGGTCATTATCTGTTGCTGTTGTTGCTGCAACAATAATTGCTGTTGCTGCAATTGGAGGAGCTGCTGTTGCTGTAGTGCATTGAACATTGGCATCTGCCCATAAGGCGTCATGTAGTGTTGAGGGCCGGGAAACTGTGGCATGAAATAAGGCTGTGCTTGCGGTTGATACTGTGGTTGAAACTGTGCCTGGGCATTGTGCGGTGGTTGGTGAAAAGGGACGGATGATCTGGGAACAAGACCATCCCCAGGAGCGTACGGGGCGTACGGGTGGTGTCGGCTCCCTCCTCCTCCTCTCCCTCGACCTCCTCGACCCCCACCCCCTCGACCCCCAACCCCTCGACTCCCACCCCGATTAAACGGGCGCCCAGGATGGGAAGGCGGTACAGGCGGGGGTGGGGCATAGCCTTGCGGTGGAGCCGTCAGGCCGTTTGCATACATTGGGACGGGAGTTGACAGTGGAGAGACGCGTTGGGACTTCGCGAAGTTTTTGAAAAAGAGTGTTCATGGGATATCCGGCCATAACACTGTCATAACCGGGCATGTTCCAATAACAGTCTCAGGCTCGAAGTCCCTCAACCCACGCGAAACATCCTCCACGCCTTTCAGCACTCCTCATCCTCCCAGCTCACCCAAATCCTTCTAAAGTTCAACAGCGGTCCAATGTCCTTATCCAGGGTAACAACTCCAAACGACCTCGAGCGAGCAGCGAAAAGTTCCTTCTCTTGGTACGAGCGTGTCCCCGCTGTTTGTGGCCGGTGACAACCCATCGTCTCAAACAAGCCATGCAGGGAAACAGAAGAGGCTACATTGAAGTCTCTTGGAGACGATACCCTGGCCATTGTTCTCGAACGAAAGCGAGCGCTCAAAGCTGGTGTAGCATTATCCGATTATGACAAAAGAATAAAAGACAGCTTGGGGGTATTGAAGGCGGGGATTGGACAACTCGAGCAGAGACTGTCCGAGGCAGAGGATACGGGTGGGAGGTGAGCGAAACGTCTGAAATGCTTCCGTTGCGGTGCTCGGGCTCTTTTAGTATTGTCATTGCCTGACCGTTGTTGAAATGGGACAGAAACGCGACGGACCTGCGACGGTGGGAGGAAGCAATATTACAGTTGAGCAAACAGTATGATCGATTGGAGTTTATGGTAAGGGCAGAGGACGAGGATAACCCCTCAGCTAGGTAAGTCCTTTCCGTCCGACTTTGGTGTCAACTCGTTTTGGATACCTGTAATGATTGGGCCTGATTGTTTTTTTCATCAGGAGGGAATTATTCACTCCTCCACCACGCGCGCAACCTTCCGGATCATCACGGAAAGACAAGAGTGTACGCTTTACGTCCTCCAGCGAGGAAGATGGTGATGGGAGCGGATTGGAGTTGCAATCCGGTGAAATGCTGACGTTGCAAAAACGAATCATTGATGGTATGTCAGAAACCGGCGTTTACCCCCGCGTGGCAGGCAACAAACCATGATGCCGCATGCTAATTATCTGTCCCTTATTTAAACAGATCAAGACGCACAGTTGGATCTACTAAGCGAGACCATTTCGCGGCAGAAACAGCTGGGTATGATGATCAGCGATGAGTTGGATTTGCATGTAGATTTACTGGAGGAGACGGAGGAGAGAGTGGATGCCACGGGGGAACGGTTACGAGGGGCGGGGAGGAGGCTCGGGGATGTATCGAAGGCGGCTGCCAGTAGTTCAAGAGGTACGTCGTGTGGGTTGGTTCGGGGATGCAGCACCGGTTCCGCCATGGCCGTCTAAACAATGTTCCCCTTTTGTTATTAGGTACAACTGTGATTATCATTCTAGTGATTATATTAATGATTGTCATTGTGATGGCCAAAAAGCTGTAGCTAGTGGTCCTATTCTCAACCTCTTTGTTTTGTCATCCCGGTGCTTCTGGGAATACCGTAACCCTCTTTTTGATGTAAAAATGTTGTATGATGGGGTTTGTTTGCCCTTTGCCTGTGATTTTTTGCTTCTGTTGGCCTTTCGGTTCCCTTGTTTTTGGGGCAGGGGGGATGATCAGAACAGGGAAAAAGCAATGATAACTTCTTTTTTGTCGGATTCTCTCCACAAGTCCCCCAGTCTCTCCACAAGTCTTCTGATGAGATTTGGAAACAACTCACACAATCATTTTGAGAAGATTGATGCTAAAGAACTTTAATTTACCATAAATACGCTACGGTTCCAGTATGCACAAAGAAAACGTGGAGAATTCCGCGAAAGCAGCTTCCCCCCAAACCCAGGGGTCTCCCAGAGAACGGAAAAAGAAAAAATGTCCAAATCCTCCCGCTACTGCCTTCGCACCGCCACCACAGTCCTATGCATCAACTTGACAGGCTTCCCCTGCCCTTCCCACTTCTCCTCCTCCACTATCGGCATCCTCCCCCTCAATGACGGGAAGTTTGGGTGGTACCTCCCGCCAACATCCTTCCGATCCACCGTCCTCACTTCGCTCGTTTTGACCCACCTAGCGCTGGCCAACCCGACGTTTCCCGCCGCCGGTGTTGGTGCCGTACTCGCGCCAGGAGTAACAGCGCCAGCCGCCCCACCGCCGCCACCGTTCTCCTCGACCACAATCACGCCCGGCACTTTAATCCACACGTTCCCCGTGAACCGGATGGACGACCCAGGCATGGAATACTGGTACCCTTCACCGGGCACACGAACGTGAGCCAACTGCGTGATTTCGAGAAACTCTTTTTCCTCTGCGAGGGTGGCTGCCAGACGCGGCAGGGTCGGGGGGCGGCCACGGGGTTTGTGGAATTTGACGAGCCGGACGAGGTCGCCGATTTGGATCCGTTCCGTGCCTAGCCGGACTTTGGAGATCGGGGTTTCGGTGTACCGGTACCCGTGGTACGATGTGGGTTGGGCTGGTGCAGACGACGATGAGGAGGCATCCACCGTCGACTGCTGCTCTGGTTCATCACGCTTAGCGATACTGCCATGCGACTGCCCCGAGTCCAAACCGCACACGCTTCTCATCGCACTGAGCCCTCCTTCAGCTTCAATCCATTGTTGCTCCCTGGCCTCATCAGCATCAGGGGCGGCCCAGCTGCCGCTCAGATGCATAACTTGGATCATGGCCCTATTGCGTCGTTCGTCGTCGCAAGGCTCGGGACTGTGCATCAAGTATGGAATCACTTCACTTGCGTCTTTGTAAATGAAGCGGTCTTTCTCGGGCTGCCGTGACGCGTTCGCGAGCTTTGGATGTCGCAAGGGGAGCAGCGCGGCGGGGTCCCGTGGGAGGGCGCGTAGGATGTAGTGTTGTCGGCGACGTGTGGGGGCATCGGGGAGAGGGACGTATGCGTCCATGAGGATTTGGTGAGTCTTGCGGCGGCGTTTTGCGTGATGTTGGAGTGCAGCGTCCAGAATGGCGTCGGAATTTGCCACGGAGGCAGTTTCGGTGGCGTCCGAGTCAAAGTCCCGCTCGGCGGCGATGGTGATGTTTCTTTCTGAATAATCATCGAATATGGGTCCCGCATCGCCGGAATCCGGAGAGTGGTCGGTCTCCATAACCGCGCGCTTACGCTTTAGTGGCGCTTCGACGGACTTTTGGTCCTCAACGGATGTTGTGTTGTTGGTCAATCTTGACCATAAATCCCCAGACGGGCGACGACTCGATGGAGACTGGAGGTATTGTTCGTCTCCAATTCGTTCCGGCGATTTGCTTTCAGATTCGCTCCTCCCAGGCTCCACCTCGTCGGGTTCAAAATCCCGCGGATCATCTTCATTGCTGTCAGACCTGTCGGATCCGGAACCCCAAAACTCTGGCGAAAATGCTGCCGCCGGCTCAACACCATCCTCAGTGTGTCCGACCTCGGCACCAGCAGTTTGGCCATTCTTGTCCCCAGCAGGAGATGCGTGATCATCATCCACATCAACCACATCAATATCGGATGAATTATCGGGGACGTCAACCTCCATTTTCGGCACAACAGCTTCACTGCGCTCGATACTGTCGTTCGAATGTTCCTTCCCGGCCTCCGTCTCAACCTTGGTACTCCCTACATCCACCTTCTTGATGGATTCTTCTTCCCGCCCATCACCCTCCGCCTTCCGCCTCCGGCTGGCCTCACCATCGCCCAAACCGCTCTCCGGCAGCTGTCGCCTCAAAACCTCCAGCGGCGACTCTCCTTCCCACGTTTCCCACCGTTTGAAGACAAGACAAGGCCAAAGCCCTTCCTCTCCCGGACTCGGCGTATCCGGAAACTTCAGCGGAGCCCACACAACGTCACCGGGTCTGAACCCTTCCAACCACTGAAAATTCGTTGGAGGTTCATGGACGTGGGGCTGGGAATTCCCGCTGCCGCGCTTCATGTACCGAGTGGCTGGGACACCTGTTCCGCTGTCGGATCCGTGGCTGCCACTGTCGCGGCTGGGCAGCAGTCGAGGGATGGCCGAGTTGTGCGGGTTACCATTGCTGTCGCATTTGCGAGGGCGGCCGCGACGTTTCGGAAACAGGCCTGGTGGGAGTGGGGGGCTGGGTTGGCGTGGTGGTGCAAACAGGGCGTTCAACCGCGCGGTTTCTTGAATGTAGCGTCTGTGAAGGACGCGGGCGGAACGTCGAGTGGCTTCTAAGTCGGCCTTTGCTGTTCGGGACGAGTGGTTTGGAGCCGGTGCGTTGACGGTTGTGACTGAATGCGTATCCTCTGTTTCTTTCGGCGTGTTGGTGGAGGAACTAGCAGATGCGGCTGGAGCGTTGACCTCGCCCTTCGTCGATAGCTCATTGGACGGTGGGGCAGGTTGACGTGAAGTATTATCTTGCTGACGTTCGGACAATCCATGAGTTGGCTGAGATTGTTCAGGATCCGGCGATATCGGAGCACTTGAATTGCTGCCCGCGCTGTCTCCTACATCTCGCTGCCCAGACACCTCCCCTTGGCTCAACGGAGCTCCCGACCCAGGCAATGGTGTTGGTCCATCAGCTTCCGGATAATTCGAGCTTCGACGCTTCTTCTTTCGCGGACGTCCACGGCCTCTTTTGACGGTGGAGCTCGTCCCAGACTCCATTTCTCCGTTCGTTGGGCTGATGGAGAACGAATTGTCTGGGGCGTCGGACAAAGGTGGTTTGTCATCACAGGCGGCAATGTTTGTGGGGGGCAACGGATTTCTTTCTCCTTCTGTCTCCAAGTGATTTTTGAAATTGGACGATGGCAAGTTCCCAGCAACGCTTGTATGGCTATCCTCACAGCGCATTTCGTGGAAGGATTCCGTCGGTAAGCGGACAGTGTCATAAGGTTGCTGTGATTCAGCCGCGGAAACATCAGGAAGTGAATCTGGTGATAGGGCCGTATGAGACTCGATGGGTGAAACGAACAAGGGTATTGTAGGCGATGCCACGAGAGATTTGAGTGACAACGGAGTGGTCGATCGGTCCATTTGACCCTCGGACACTGGAACAAATTGAAAATGGTGTTAGAGCACCCCCCATGTATTGTTGATTATCAATATTATTTACGTTGCAGTGTATCAGCAGCTTCGGCAGAAGCAGCCATTTGCTGGCTATTTGTTTTTGGGGTTGCTTTCGGGGTCGGGGTGGACATATTTTGAAGTTCTTGTCTCATTTGCTGGATATACTGCGTTTGAGTCACATGGACAAGTAAGGAAACGACAGCAGCAGCAACACACGAAGAGATTCACATTTGAACTTGAACTCACTTGATCAATGATGTGGATCTCGTTCCCGATCGAAGGATCTCCAGCCATTTCCGGGCTATTTGTGTTTGGGGTTGCTTTGTGACCGACTTTGGGTCCTGACCCTATCAAAGTCGCAACCTCCATTGAAATCTCGCTTTCGGACCAAACTTCAGGTCCTGTATTTGCACAATAATGACCGATGAGACCACAGTTATGGTGTTGCCTTCGCTCAAAAATCAAATGTTTCCGCACCATCATCCTCTTCTTTAACCGCAATGTGGGCCTTGGGGATATATACGGGCGCTGTGAGCGCCAAATTATGCTTCTTCAACCAAGTCGCGCCCCTTCCAAATGCGTGGTCTTGAGCTGGACTCTGAGCCTTTTCAATATGCCCTCCTTCATCGCTGGGCTCAACCAAGCTTTCAGCTTCCGATTCTGAAAAATCCATCCCTGATCCTTGGTAATGTTTTGACGAATCCTCTGCCTTTTTCCCACGCTGCCTGCTGCGGGTCGGTGTAGTGCAAAGACGGCAGCGGCAAACAGAGTTGGGGTCTTCACTGAGGAGCCACTCCACGTGGGGTCGGAATTCGTTGGGTGATCGAAATGCTCTGGAGTGATGTGATCAGTACAGACCAAGAGGTGGAGGGTAGAAGTCATAAGGAGGCGAATAATCATCAAAGGGCAACCGCTTCCGTCCGACCCTCATAGGGTGGACAGCGGGTCATGCTGCCACCGTCCGCTTCCACAGGAATTTAGAAAACAACGAGGACGGTGTATCCCCACAGTCAACCTGAACCTTCCACAGTCCAGTGAAATATCTGTGCAATTTCCCAACCCGAGGCACTTCTGTTTGGACAACCCCGTTTCCCACCCCAAAAAAGCGCGCCCACAATACGCAACACGACAATACGCAACAATCCTTCCAAAACCCCCAACAGAGACACATAATAAAAAATGCGGACGCTCACCTTCCAGTAGGATGGCCGTAAAGCAAGTGGATTTTCTTGGTTTGAGGGGGATTTTCCCCACCAGTAACGGGTGTATCGTTGGCGAAAGAGTACAGAGCATACCCATCGGGCAACTGCTTCAACAGCAGTTTGGGCATCCACGTTTGCTGTAGGACAAATCACGGTTGATGACAAAAAGGTGTTTTAATAGAGAGGCATGGGCAAGCGTCAAATATAAAGACCGAAATATGAAGGGAAAATAAAACAGCCCGCTTACCTCTGCGGGATTGGTGGTATCGCTATTTTCGGCAGGAAAAATAGTGGGTCCCAACTGTGGATGGGTTGCTCGAATTCCATCGCTCCGGCGAGGAGCCCGTAGCAGTTGCTCATACGCCTCCATTTTAATTAAATGAATTTTGTTGACGTTTACTACGCAGGAAGGAGGATGCCCATGCCACGCGGATACCAATGGTGGGCGGGTGCTTTTAGAGTTGGCGAGGAAAATGGGGGAGGAAACGTGATAATATGGAAAATAAAATCAAGACTTTTTGCAAGATGGAAATCAAAACAGATATTCGCAGGAAAAAAATGGGGAGTTGTGACGGGAGAGTGTTGTGTGGGGGAACGCAAGGACAAATGGAACTGGGGGTTGCGCGATGAATTTGACAAAAGCCGTGTGACACGATTTCTGGAACCGGCAAGCAAAAAGGGGCAGAAACGCGATCAATACCAAGCACTTCTTTTCCACCCCGATTTTTGCACCACGCAAACTATCAGATAAAATTCCATCAAAAATATTCACATGCATCAGGAGGAGGAGGAGGAGTGGACAAACAAGGATGACCGCGAGTGGTAAGCAGTGTCTTATTTTGTGCAATTAAAATGAGACGTGGCTGAAATGAAACACTGCCGACAGGGACCTCCGAGCAGTAAACGCCCCGAGGAACAAGGCGGGTGAAGATGGGCCCCCCCTGCATGCTGTGCGCCATTGCAAAAAATGCTCCACGACATGGAACAGGGATACCAACGCGGCCCGTAACATCGCCTTCGTCTTCTGGTTTGAGAGGTGCCACCAAGGTCGTCGCCCTAAAGGCTTCCGTTATGCTCGACGCAAAACAATGGACACAGAACAACAACCATTGGAACAGCCGAGTGAAGGTGTTTCTCTTCTATCTCTATGATATTCACAAAAATCCTGCGTTGAGAGGGCGTTGAGAGGGCGAGAGCAGTCGTTGAGAGGGTGAGAGCAGTGCTTTCTATGCAGATTAAAAAGAGAACAAATCAGGCGGAAGGTATCCACTACTTCACGTTGGCGAGGAAATGACGAAATTCCTCTTACGTATCTCATCTGATGTCCATAAAATGGAACTCCGTCGGAATTACCTATGACAAGCATGGAGGTCTTTGATGAAAACTTCCAAATCCACTTTTAGCCACGCAAAAAACATTTCTATCCAGAAGTCCACTTCCCATATTTTTCTCGGAAGATTACAAGGTGATGTTCGGCGCTTGCTGGAACTGGTGGAGGGAAACGGTTGGCATTTGTATGTAATAATAAAAAAATTCCACTCCAAACATTGGGCCAACACCACGAATAAAAAGGATATACACCATTCAAGTTCCAGCATTAGGAATGCTCACATTCTCCACTAACATACGACACTAAATAGTAGTAGATAATAATGCTAGCTATGGTTCTGTCTACGGATACCCAGCTGTGGCGCAGGCATTTACGGCGGAAAAGGAACTTGAAAAGGACCCAAGAAAAATTCAGCAGCTGACAGAAGACAAACCAAACAATCTGGGGCAAGCTTTTCGTTGACAAACCGCGAGCGGTCCCAACGAACTTCTTCTGCTCTTAATACCCCATCAACAATTCCCGGTCCAGCGACGTCGTTGGACACCCTGCTCTTTTCAGAGTCGTTTCAAGCTTGTCGGCCGTTTGCTTAAGCACCACTCACTTCGCATCTGGGCCGCTTCTGCGGTCCTTGGCTTGGAAAACAAACGGATCGAGATCATTTGCTTGGTCACTGCACAGTCTTTGCAAAGGCACCAAGTTCAAGGGTTCAACGGTCTACGCTGTTGAGTAAACCTTCAGCTTGGCAGTCACAGCAAACCTTGCCCTCGATTTGCAGGAGGTGACTGCGCACAAGGATTTCAGGTTCGCAAACCTTCCGGACCGTCTTTGAGCGATGATAGCATCGCACAATAGAATGCAAATGCTCATTCAATTTCCCTTCCTTGGCCGACAGTGTGAAGTCCGACAAGAAGGGATCTGCCATTTTCCCACGAGTGTCATTCTGGTCACCTTTCGAGTCGTGTCCCACACCTTCTTCCTGCACCCGCAACCATAAAGATGTCATTGAGCCTGAATTTGACATCCGGAATGGCGCACTCAGCGGATGATGATGAGATGGAATGCCCTCTCTGCATGGAAGAAATCGACATAACTGACAAGTACTTCAAGCCATGTCCTTGCGGCTATCAGGTAGGTAGTGGAGTCTATGACGGCAATAATACGCAGTCATCGCCGCGTGGGAACAAGGTTGTAACCGCAGTTGGATTTGCAGATTTGTAGATTTTGTTGGAATCATATCAAAGAAAATTTGAATGGGTTATGTCCCGCATGCAGGCGGCCCTATACCGATGACGCCATCGAGTTTAAGCCCGTATCCTCAGAAGAGTACGCACAGTGTGTCGTTTCTTCGTCTCTCCCGCCTTAACTTATAATTCCTGTGTGTTTACAGGATTGCCCGGTATAAAGTTGCTAAAAAGAAAAGGGAGCGGGAAAGAAAAGAGCAAGATCTAGCAGCGAAAAGACATTTACAGAATGTTCGGATCGTTCAAAAGAACTTGATTTACGTACTCAATCTGCCTGCTAGGGTATCAACTGAAGAGGTAAGCATTCCTTTGCCCGAGAATACATGCAGCAGATTCTAAAAACATATACTTGTCAGATTTTGCGCACCAACGATTATTTTGGACAGTTCGGCAAGATTGTTCGCATTGTCGTTAATCGTCGGGGCCACGTATATTGTCCGGTCGTGTCGTCTTTGCCAAATACCGGTGCATATGTTCAATATGTCAAAAAGGAGGACGCGACCAAAGCCATTGAAGCCATTGACGGGAGCGTTTGTGACGGCAAAACAATCAGGTAGGTTGTTGAGTGATGTTTTGAATGACATGTTTATGCAAAGGAAGCTTACCGGGTACGACTTAAAAAAAGGGCGACATACGGTTCCACAAAATACTGTCCATATTTTCTTAAAAACCAGCAATGTCAAAGTGCAACTCCCTGTTACTTCTTACATGAGCAAGGCGAGGAGGCAGAGACTTTTGCGAAGGATGAATTAAAGTGAGAACTGAACGGATAGGTCTGAGGAGATTACATTGTCTTTTTAACCATGTGTCTCCATTCGTAGCCGGATGCACTTGAGAGAACGAACGGCGAAACCTCTGCCGTTTCCTGCATTGTCGAATAAAAAGGAAGAGAACGAGGAACGAGCACTGCCGGCAACAGCCAGTTGGTTGGTATACAGACAGCATGCCTTCCTGGTCTTACAGGAAGCTGACATTATCTCTTTCATAGGGCAAAGCCTATCGCTAGACCTCAAGCAGGCGCTTCGTCAACATCACCTTTCGCTCCGATCCAATCGTCGACTGCGTCACATCAATCTCGTGGATATGTAAATGAACCGGAAGATCATTATGAGCAAGACATTCCGGGCACAAGTCACCGTAAGCAGGAGCCCGATCAATTGGTGTCCGTGCCCGAGCGAACTGATAGAACTGAGAGGACGGTCGAGAAAGTTGAAAGATCAGACAGAGTGGACAGAAAGAAGTCAAAGGGGAAAGGTCCGGCGCCCCCACCCGGTCTTGCATCAGCTGCGTCAAAACAAACTGCGCTCCCTCCTGCCGGCACAGCTTTGCAATCACCTGGTCCTGCTACTGAGGAGGAACTAATAATGGGATCAAGTGCTCTGGATGAAGGAAGCTCTGTAGCGGATGCATCGAAAGGTTCAGCGCCTGCACCAGGAGTCGGGATTGCGGCGGAAGGTACCTCGGATAGATCAAAAACGCCAGGCCCCGACGAAAGTTTGTCGCCGAGCGCACTGGGTTATAGTTTACATCCGAGATACATTGGTCCCTTCGATCCTTTCAAGGAAGATCCTTTGGCCGGACTTTTCGCACAAACCCAAGCTGCGGAAGGAGTCACCGTGAATGGGATGTCTTCGTCTACTCTGGCAGGAGCTTCAGCTGTCACCCCTAATCTGAGGTTTGATCCGTTTCGAGAGGATGCTGCTGGCCGGTCAAGTCCGGCTTCGGATGATACTGGGTCTCGCCGAAGTCGATTTGAGCGCTTCTTCGGAAACGCGGCTGGCGCAGAGGAAAGGAACCTCTATGGAGGGACGGAATCTAGCGAAAAGGCGCCTGAAGGGAGAAAAAGCGTTCAGGTAAGCGTGCTGACCGTCGGATTTACGGCAAAATTTTGTACTCATCATCGGTGATCTTTTGTTCAGGAGTCCTTCCGAGCCCTCTTTCCGAATGTTAACGTTTCATTCGCTAGTGTCGGACTTTCCGAAGCTGAAGCTCGGTGGGGCGAGAGTTTTAGCCCAAGCAAGCTCGGCGTCCAAGAAGGCCAGACGGAGTCGTGGAACCAGTCGCAAGGATATCCCGCGAACCAGGTCCGATCCCAACAGACGCAGGCCCAGCCCCAGCAACAGCTTCCGTTCGCCGGATTGCGAGGTCCTACTGCCCAGTATGGTCCACACTCTCCACATTCTATGCGGCAAGAACAATTACGCCAGCACGAACTCCGACAACAGGAGATGATCCAACAGCAGCAGTTCCTATCTTCACTCTCGCATGGCCAGCAGTTACAACAACAGCAACTGCTCACGCGGTTACAACTCCAACACCAACAGCAACAGCAGCAGCAGCAACAACAACAACAGCAGCAATCTATGCTTGGCTTGGCCCCATTGCCCCAACAACAGCAATTTTCAGGCTTCGGACCCCACGGCGTTCTTCCTCAGCAGCAGCAACCTGCAGACGAGTTCTTCGGTCAATTCTTGCGTGAAGCACAACTGCGCGAGAGTCAGATGCGGCAAGATCAGATGCGGGAGATGCAACTTCGGGCATCTGCCGGCTCGTCTACCCGACCTGCAACTGCCGATATTCCCTTTCGCGACCCTGCGATTATGGCAGTGAAGATGGGCGCTCCCACGCCGTCGACAGGCGCCGCACCCGGTTTCGAAGGACGAAGTCGTCTGCGTGTTTTCGAAACAGTTGTCGGCAACCAAGGGCAGTCTGTACCATATCAGCAAGAATGGCCCGCTGGATCAGCTGCAGGGCTGCCGACAACGGGCGTGACTCCTTTTGGCACTAATGGTGAGTATCATTATGGCTCGAAGTCTGTCGTGAATGGGAAAATTGCTTTTCCAAAGACATCAACCTTACCCCGTCCCCTATCGGGATGACCCCGCCGGCTTTTTGATGCTCATATCACTTCTGCCGGCGGCTCAGGGGTTTTGCTGCGTCGAATGGGAGAAGCATAGCTAGGACTCATCGCCCGCCCGTCATTTCGTGGGTCAGATACCCTCGTTGGGACAAGCAAGGGGCTTCATCATACTTAGCGCAGCGCTGTATATCGTCGATGAATGCAAATATTTGAGATACCCATTCGCGGTTTTCGTGGCCCGTGGTGACGGCGAAAATGTGATTGATTGTGAACAGTCATTAATCTTTCCTCTTCTCCCTACTCTCTACCCCTTTCTTTCTGAATCTTCTCCTTCATTGCTTTTATTTTGTGCCAACCCTGTGTTTGCAATTATTTCAATTGGCCGGCATGCGGAATAAGTAAGGTTCGGAGAGTGGCCCGACAGCACCACTCCGGGACGCCCGGCCGAAGGACTTGATGCGGGAGGATCTGCTTCGCCAATACCTGAGAGATCGGGAAGTTCGACAGGAACAGCTTCGGGATCGACAGAGGGATCAGGAGCGACGGGAGCTGGTGGCGGAGCGCGTGGCGGCAATGCTGGCGAGGGGGCAGGAAATGCCGCCTCCGGGAATGCAGCCGCAGCAGATGACTGGCCGCAGACGGGCTTACAGCTAAATCAGAAGGGAGCGAACGCAACTGGAGGGAGCCGGAGCAAAGATATACCAGCGGACGTGAAAGGTGCTGCTCCGAAACGTGGAGGGAAGGATGTTTCGTCGGGGAATGGCGGATTATTTATGGAAAAGATTGGGAATGGGGATGGAATCATCGAACGAAAGGAGACGACAGTAGTTGAGGTAAAGGAGCCTGTTGAAATGAACGACATTTCTTCGGCTCCTACCAGTAAAGATATACCCAAAGCTGCTCCGGTTCCGGAAGAAGGTGAAGCAAAGCAAAATATTTATCGAAAGGGCATAGGGAGGAGTAATTTACAAGTGGGCGAGGGGTCGGGAACATCGAATCAACCAGCAAGCGCAGC
Source organism: Borealophlyctis nickersoniae (assembly GCA_027604605.1). Lineage (NCBI taxonomy): Eukaryota > Fungi > Chytridiomycota > Chytridiomycetes > Rhizophlyctidales > Borealophlyctidaceae > Borealophlyctis > Borealophlyctis nickersoniae. Next base: position 13,841 of record JADGKA010000557.1, read on the forward strand.
GACGCCAACCGTAGTCACCAGCCCAACTCCCAGGCGGGTGTTGACCATCACCCCTGCCAAAAACACACCCCGAGCAGCTGCTGTCGCTAGTGCAGCGACGACGAGGGTGGGACAGGCAAAGGCTGGGAGCGCAGTGAACACGGCAGGGGCGGGAAAACCCAACATTCAAGTACAACCCTCGGTCGGCAAAGGGAAGATTGTGAAAGAAAAGGACGGCCCAGGGACGAGTGGAATAGGGGCGGTTAAGCCCTCTCAGCAGGTGCCAAAGGAATCGGACGAGAAGGAGGAGAAAGAGAAGGAAAAAGCTGCGGAAAAAGCTACGGATGCTTCGGCGAAAGCTGACATCATTGCCGCAGAAGCTCAAGCTGAAAGCACATCAGAAGCTTCCAAGGAAGATACGGACAAGGCCCCAGCTCGTCCCGGAACTCCTGCCACGGAGACTTCCCGGATGCGTAAGAAAAAATCTAAAGCGAAGATGGCGGACGACATTGACTACATTGCGCCGGTTCCGGATGTCCAGCCGGAAGTGCCGGAAGTGGCTGCGATTGCCGGTCGGAAAAAGAAGAAGTTCAAGGAACGGAAGATCACCGTCCGTCCCCAACCGTCTGCGGCGCCTGCATCGGCACCAGCCACTCCGGCTGTTGAGAGAGCGCCCACGCCACAGCCCAATGCTGCGTCGTCTTCTGGCATGGATTTGAATGAATTTCGGGAGCGGCTCGAAGCGTTGGGGGTCGATACTCAGAAGTTGAACACTATGGGGAGCAAGCCGAGCACCCCTGCTTCGGATGTCAGTGCGGCAGGGTCATCCTCGAGCACCGAGAAAAGGCAATCCGTAAACAAGCAAAGCAAGACAGAGTCATCGCGCGAAGAATCCCATGCCTCTGCACGATCCCGCACCACAGCTCATCACCATTCGCACGGCCACACTAGAGAAGTGGATATTACGTCCTTCTTCCGCACATCTCGTACGGATGCGCCCGGTGAAATGGGTATGCACATTGATGCGGACTCCTTTGCGAACGCGATCAGTCAGCTGACGGCCCATGCCGGACTGTCCTACTCGGCGGACCCGAGGTCTACCAGTAAACCTCCACCGGGAGTTAATGTGCGCATAGATGTTCAAAGTGGGAAAGGGCAGGGCCGTGGTGCTGCTTCCGGTGGTTCCAATGCCGCACAAGCTGCGCAGGTTGCGGACGCACTTGCCGGCTTAGACCTCAGCAGTCTGGGAATGAATATCGGGCAATTGGATCAGCTGGTTAATTGCTTGGGAAGCCTGTCACTTGGCGCTAGCGAAGGTCCAATTGGCAACGAAGGGGATGGAACCGGAACCGTCAATGTCAGCGTTAACGGTGTGAATATGAACATCGACCCCAACACCTTCATCGATCAAGCGCTCGACAATCTGGCCACCACCGCTGCGATGATTTACGAAAACCTAGAAGCGCAAGTTGAGCGAACACGCCGCGAGGAAGAGAGGAGGGCGAGGGGGAAGGGGAAACGTGCTGAAGGTGGGCCGGGTGAGACCATAGCGGGCTTGCAGAGCGATGTTGCGAAGGTGGCGGAGGATGTCAACCGGCTCAATGAGGTCGCTACTCAGCTTCAAAAGACTATGCTGAAGAAGGAGCTTGGAGGCTCTTTGCCGGATTCCTCCGGCGACGCCTCCTCGGGTGCCAAGAAAGCCAAAAAGTCCAAGGGAAAAAGTACCACAGTCACGAATCCCCGTGTCTCCGCGACTGTCACTGTGAAGGAGGGCACAGCGGACGCGCCGGGTGCCGCTGGAATTTCGCAAATGTTCGGCGCCACTTTGAATCCTCAAACGGCTAATTGGTCAAGCATGGATTGGCTTGCCAAAGTCAAAAGCGTCGAAGTGGTCATGAAACGTGTACGTGCGGCTCGCGAATCACGGCGATTGCAAAAGGAGCGGGGTGGCGTCACGAAGGATAAAGCGACAACACCAGACGTGCCTTCCAGCGATGCTGCTACACCTCAATCTAGCGGTTCCTGCCATAGGCTTGCAGATGACGGTGATGCCGACTCGGACGACTTCATGTGCAGTGAATGTAAAGCCGAAATGAGGAGCGGAACGGCGTCCAGTTCACATGCATCCACCCCTCGGGACAGTGTAAGCGCAGTTGACGAAGACTCACTTCGTCAGCTTCTCGACACTGTTCGCGCCATGGTGGCAACTGGCGAAACGATTGCGAATGCGCCAAGCCCCGCTGCCGCGATGGCCGCCTCAGGCGCAGCGGATCCCAAGAAAAAGAAGACAAGTAAACCCTCCACTACTCCGACTAAGGGCGAGTTCAATCATTTCCGATTTGGCCCCAGCAGCAACAATACCTATCCAACATCCGGTCTGGGCGTGTTGGTGGACGAGCAAGGGCGCCCGATTGCTGCGGACCCAATGCAATTCTTCGGAGGAGGCCAAAATGCAACGTCAGGCCAATCTGGTTATGCTGCGGGCTACACTATCGGCGAGGTCATTGCCAACGTCCTGGCATGTAATGGCCAAGGGGAGTTCACCTTTGATCCCGCTCCGCTCTTGGCCGCGGTTGCAAACGGAGGTATCACACCAGGGATGCCAGTCCCATGGGAAGTTCTTGGTATCCGCCCCGTCATGGGGCCATTCCCTCCGCCGCCTGCATCTCCCGCACCCAGCGCAGCAATGGATACTCACCCGCGTTCCACCTCCACGCCTCCTCCCTTGCCTGCGCGTAGGGCCACTCCCGCTCCGGCAGTGGAGCAGCTGCAACAGAAGTTGGAGGACGCTCGTCGGGAGGAAAAGGCAGTCGAACGGCAGCTCGTCGAAGTAGTTCGGCGGAATAGGCGGTGGCACAAGGAGGTTGCGGAGGTGCTGGATCTCCAGCTTATGGAGGATGACGGGGATGTGTCTTATGAGCAGTATGAAAATGCAATGGAGTACGAGGAGGATGACGAGGACGACGGGTATGATCCCGACGGGGTGGACTGAAGTACATGGGATGCGGAAGGAGTTGGCGGTGATGAATTCGGCGGAGCCGGCGCATTTGTTTTGATTCGATTTGATTCTTGGCGAGAAGGGTGGTGATGGAGATGGGGGGTTTGGATTTGGGGAGTTGATGATTGAGATTTCTTTTCTTTTTGCTTGGCGGGAACGAAATAATAAAATTCTAATTAGCATTACTAGCAAATCCTGTTTGCTATCTCGTTAGTGATTCATTCAGTTTCCTGTTTGTGATGGAGCATCGAAGAAGCACTTAGGTACAAGGAAACCAATCCACACATTGAATCTCAAGCCCGCCCAAGCACGCAATAATACACTGTTGGGGCATCCTGTTCGCGAGGGTGAGAGCCATGGAACTGTCCTGTTTTCAAGTTGCATTCGACGCGCAACGACAGAAATGATTGCTTTGATTTGGATTCTTGAGGCCCATTAAACGTTCATGCACTCACTCGCCACCACAAACACATCCCAACATTTTTTGGGGCCAACAACGTCAAGACCAACTTGAGTAATTTTTGAACATAACAAAAGACCGCCAATGTTTACAGGCATCAGACGAACTAGACCAGCGTCTTTCCCTCCCACACAGACCAAAAGGGACACTTTTTTCTGCCACAATACCCATTCACACCCCCACAAGCAGCGGTTGAGCCTCCTCCTCCTCCGCACCCTCACCCCCCTCATGTATCTGCGCACGTACACCCTTAACTTTCCTCCGCGCGTCGGACCGACAAGAGCCCACACACCGCCTACCCCAAACGTAACCGCACACAGTACACACAACGCATAGATAGACGCGTACAACACCACCCGCCTCTGGACCTTCACGTCCGTGTAGACGTTGTAAATGGTATCCGTCTGGCGGTTGACGAATACCAAGTACGTGGGTTTCAGGAACGGGATACCAAACTCGCACGCATCCCACGCGCCTGCTGGACACACGGCGGTAGCGGGTGTGACATTGTACGTCCTTGCCGTGACGGATACAGTGACACACACCGTTTCGTTCTGGCGGATGTATGTGTCGGATTGTATGTGGAGTGGGAACCGTGGGATGGGGGAGCAGGATGGAGAGGTGTGTGATGTTGCGGGTGGTGAGGGAGGTGAGGGATGTGGATGGTGAGGGGAGGTGGAGGTGGAGGGT
>JADGKA010000558.1:0-17962 GCA_027604605.1 Borealophlyctis nickersoniae
GAGGTGGGAGGAGAGGGTTAGGGCTAGAGCGTCACTGAGTGGGGGAAAGGGAGATTAGGTGATGTCGGTAGGATTTGCATCGGTTAGATAGGCCACTTACTTTAACAGCCCAGCCAAGTCAACAGGAGACAGCGCCTTCTTGTCCTCCTCCAACCACTTTGCAACCTCCTGGTACGTCTCCTCGGGGTACTTGACCCGATACACTCCAGTTCGTCCAACATTCCCCAACACCACACCCTTTGCACCACCCCCAGTCTTGATCGTCACTGGTCCACCCTCCTTCAACACCACGGTCTGCGCCTTGCCAGCACTCCCCGACCGGTCATAAACAGCGTACGTGAACGGGACTTGCCACGTCTGCGCTTCATCTACCGTCGCGTTGCCAGGCGACAAATAAAACCGCTCCTGCTTCAAACTGACGCGTCCGTTCCCGGTGTCTTCCACCGTGATGATGGGGTAACCCGGTTGATCGGTCCAGGTGGACATGATGGATCCGACGCTCATACCGTCCGTGTCGAATGCGGCCCAGAGTTGTTTGGTTTCGGCGTTGGAGTAGGCGTGGGAGGAGAGGTAAGCGTGGATGCGGTCGAAAAAGAATTTCGGGGATACGGACGTTGTCAAGTAGGATTCGAGCATTCTTTGAAAATGGTCCATAACGAGTTAAGATGCGATGGCCGGATCGTTAAATGCGGATGGGAAAACGGACGCCGTACCTGATGACAGATGACCCCTTCGCATAAGAAATGTCATCAAAAATCTCACGAATTTCCTCTGGGTTGTGGACTGTCGCTGCGATGGGGTGCGTGTACCGAGACGCATCGGCGTCAAGCGCTCTGAGAAGGTCGAATGTCACGAATTGGTCTTCAATACGCCATGTGGGGTGGGCCGCTTGTGCGCCTCTGGGGTAGGAGTACCCGAAAATCAAAAGCCGATTAGATCTGATCACCGGCAAAGGGCCTGCAAATAAGAAGACAATGTGCCCATACTTGTATTCCATGAACTCTGCAAAACCTTCGTTGAGCCAAAGATCGTCCCACCATTTCTATAATGATAAACTTTGGGTCAATAACGCGTGTCAATTCCGTCTTTCAAAAGCAACACTACCCACCATAGTGACAAGATCTACACCATCCAACAAGACAACGATCAATCATAAATCAGTATCTCCACCATCAGCTTCCGCCAAAGAAAACAGAATCACTTACTTCCAAACCACTGATGTGCCAACTCATGCGCAATAACCTCAGCAACCCGTTGCTTTTCTTTAGCGGATGACGTGGCGTTGTCAACAAGGAGAGCCGTGTCGCGGTAGGTTACTAGACCCCAGTTCTCCATTGCTCCGGCTGGAAGAATGAGAGATTAGAGTCAGAGAAAAACTATAATGAATGGGTGGTAAAGGGGTCGCACCGGCAAAGTCGGGAATGGCGATCAGGTCGCCCTGGATGGGGTGGGTCTCAGAGTTGGTCATTTCATGCAGGATACCGAAGGAGAGAGGCATACCTTGGGCAAGGGGTACGCGATGCCGTACGTTTTCTCGTAAAACTCCAGGACGTCGATAGCTGTGGTCAACGCTATTGTAACAAAGTGACGTTTTGTGGGGTTAGAATTTCCCTGCGAACATCTCGCCAATAGTGCCGGCAAAGCCACAACAAGGAAGACCCACCAAAGCGACCCAAATCGGTTTTCCCAGGTTGCGTGTAAACCGCCACGTTCACTCCACGATCCGTTTTGCCTTTCACGGATTCAAACCTGCATAGCGCAATCATTAACCCCAACATTCTTGCGTCCAATACCTCACCCAACGCGAGGGAACACATACTCTGAAACGATGTACGCAACAAGGTACGTCGACATCTCCTTTGTCTCCTCAAACACAAACCGTTTAGACCCCGCAGCATCCTTCACATCCGTATACGGCATATTGCTCAAAGCATGGTACCGCCATGGCACCGTCATATTAATCTGAAACACGGATTTCATCCCCGGTTCGTCCAAGCACGGGAACGCGCGCCGGGCGTCGGTAGGTTCAAACTGCGTCGTGGCAATATACTTTGTTTCCTGGTCGTTTTTTCCGCCTTTGTAGGTACTGCGGTAGAATCCGCTCAGGCCGTTGGATAAGGTTCCGTTGAAGGAGAGTTTGAGGGTGTGGTTTGTGCGGCCGCGGAGCGGGGTGTCGAACCATAGGAGGGTGTATTGGGTATCTTCCCTTGTTTCGTTGCGGGATGGGGTCGGGCCGTTGATGAGTGCCGCGGAGTGGACTGTTAATCCGACGGAATGGAAAGCCACGAAGGAGGTGGTGTTGAGGATTTGCAAGGAAATCTGGACCGTGCCCTCAAACGTGGCACCTTCAACGTCAACGTGTAAATCAAGGTCGTAACGAGTGGGTTTAATCCAGTGAGGTAACCGAACATCCGTCCAATTGGATGCGATAGGTTCGGAGGGGACTGGGGCAGGGCCGCTGTCTGACCCGGACCGGACAATAATGACAAAGACTAGGACTATGATGGTTGCGAGCACGGCGGAAACAATGTGGCGAGTCCGGTCCCCGACGCCTACGTTTGCTTCCCACCAGGATTTGATGCGTTCGCGCCATGGAAGGTTGGGATCGTATTCGTCTTCCTAGAACCAGTTCATGAAGGGATACCATTCACAGATGAGTTTCCTCGTCACGGACAAAGCCGGGGGTGCGGCCGGAAGCCTCACAGCTTCACAGCAGCCGATTGACGGGACGTCCTCTCACCGCATTATCCCCAAACACATTTCCCAGCAAGTCTTCTTCCTGCAATACAGGTACAACAAAAGATAAGCTTCGCCTTCGCCTGGCTTGGGTGAAACCACGACCCGCGCCAATGCACCCCGCTAGACCGTGCAACCAAACATACCTCGTGTTCCCTTAACGACCTATACGACGCCATTTATAACTTTTCTTTAGCAGCAAGGGGAAGATATGCCCTATCCAATTGAGTTGCGTTGAAGGGTTGAAGCAATGCGAATGCGAATGCGAATGCTGGGGGGGTTTGTTGATAACCGCCCGTGACTGGCGCAACATTCATCAGCCAGCCACATGGACAACAAACAAACGCTCACGCGTCCCTTGAGGTCCCTTCCGTGCGTCCTTTGAGGTTGAAGGTTGATGGACAGGTTTCGTAGTCTCTGTTTTTGCGTTGGAACAGTATTGACGCGAACTCCAACGGTACGAGTACTTTCATTTTTGGAATATAATCAATCGTAACCACCAAGATGGAACGGACGGACGTTGATGATATTTGAAAGTTCTGGACGCGACGCGCTGATTTCAACTCTTCGACAAGCGATTTGACCACGCGTCAATTTTCAATCGTCTTCGTATAAAACGCGCACCACCCCCCTCCAACACCCCCATTTCCAAAACTACAATGTTGCACCTCCTGAACTTCCTCCAAACTTTCCTCACCTACCTCCTCACCCCCCTAAAAGTCGAATACGAACGCCACATCCTTGTCCCCGCCCTACTAACACCCTTTCCACCGCTCACCGACGCGCAGTGCCACGCGTTTTTCGCCGGAACCGCAGAGTATGAGGCGGACCTGACGATAAGGTTCAAGTGGGGCTGTGGGTACCGGTGGTTGGCGGTACGGAGGTTCGGCGGGTTTATTGAGTATGCGAGGGCGAGGGAGGCGGTTGACCGGGATCATGGGACGGTGCCTGTGGGGGAAACGAGTGGGGTGATTCCGCCGTGTGCGTAGAGGGCGTGTGGGATTTATTGGGCTTGTAGATTTGAAAAGTTCGACTGTTAGCTGAAAACTTGTGTCCTTTTGAAAATGGTTAGGGGACTGGTCCCTGAGAAAGAATAGTATCATCCGCCCGTGTGCTCAGACTGGGTGAGGTAGTTATGTTCACCCACCGTGACCAGTCTTCATCGCATGGTTGGTCCAGTGGCAGAATTGCCGCCTGCCAACTGTTGGAGGTCTTCTTCGACAGCAGTTCGCGGCAGACCCGGGTTCGATTCCCGGACCATGCACTCGTCTAACGGATCGGTCAAACGCTTCCTCTTTTTTGCCTCATTTTTTGTGTTTGAACCTCTCAATCGTTTTTTTTGCCCCGCTCCACCACTTGCGGCAATGAATGCATTCTTCAATAGGGTGGTGTTGGTGGTGTCCGGTGCATGGACGGAACGTATGTCACCCGTATTCACAGATTCCTCTGCGATCATGTTGATGTATATGTACTCTTCGACGGGGTTTATCTTTCTTGGGAGAAAATTTGGCTTTCTCAGACGCGACGTCAAGGCGCGACGCCTCGCGGATAACCGGATACCCAACCGGAGATGGCGCAGTAGGCTTGCGCCACGCGTGGGTATCTTTGAGTTTTCTTTCATCTCTGACCGCACGTTCATCAGTTCCACTCGCATTTCATCACAAATGACAAAGTTTTCCGTTGTCCAGCATGTTTGTTTTGAGCATTCGCCGGCGTTGCGGATCTGTTAGCGTTACGGCTCATGTATCGTAACCAATCCGGCATTTTCCATAGCATGGTTGGTCCAGTGGCAGAATTGCCGCCTGCCAACTGTCGGAGGTCTTCTTCGACAGCAGTTCGCGGCAGACCCGGGTTCGATTCCCGGACCATGCACACTCATTGAGATCCGCCGCCAGCCCTTCTGAACGAAGGGATATTATTTTTACTCTTTGGGCGTCTTCGAGCGGCAGATGCTTACAGCCATAAGAATTGTGTGTTGTTTCAGAGTACTTCTGTGAAGCGAGCTGTGCCTCGCTCGCCTCCGCAGGCGGTTTCCGCAGCAGCAACAACAGCAGCATGGCGAAGCCGTTGAAACGGTTTCGAGTCAAATGACCTTGTCTTTCTCCGAGGAACGAAAGTGCAGTATGGTTTCTGACGGACAGTTAGACGCGCGAGAGGAACGGCCGTAAACAACAAACAACAAAGGGCGGACAGGGCGGACGAGGCGGACGTTGCGGGGGAATTTGGACCATGTTAGTTTTACAAAATTCAAATTTTTTGGTATGTTTTTTTGTGTATTTTTTCCTACTGCGCCTCCCGTTACGGCCGAATATTGCCGGACCGGGAGTCCACTTTCTGAAACGCGAACACGGATTGTCGCGTTGTCGTAAATGGTGAATTTTGACAGGTCCAGCACGTCAAGGTGAGGAAGACTTTCGTTCGCGGGGGAAGGAAAGCAGGAGGAAGGGGGGATCGTCATGGATGCGTCGTCGTAACGACACTGGCGTGGAAGGAGGTGGAGGAAGACAATCCTCTCTTTGACACCACCACCACCGTCGGACGCCGACGACGACGGGGGTGGGCGGTTTGTTTGGGGAACAGCCGGAGAAGTTACCAAGTCCAGGCAAGCAGCACATCAACCTTACTACCGGATTGAGAGCCAAGTTTACCGCCACTAGGAACGAGCAAACGTCCATACGACCGCGACGGTCCCCCGCCACAAAAAGAAAAAAAAAACAGAAGGGCTGTCTGAACTGGGCGGTTGTGTGATTGGGGTTGTCGGGGGTCGGCGGGATCATCCGGCCCACAAGAAAAAAATTTGCAGTGTTCACCAATTTTTTGCGATGGATCCGAAAGTTTGGAATCGAACACAATCAGGGGTTCTCTGGTTCTGCTGTCAAACAAGACATGTGTAATCGACTCAGCCAGACAAGGTCCGCGATGGACTGTGTGACGGTTGTGTGACGGAGCGTAGGTTGGGGGGGAAGTCTTGCTTGTTGTCAATCCCAGTTCCTGCGAATTCCTGCCTGCATAAGAGCATCAAGCGTCGCGCTTGTTTCCCCCCTCCAATCCATCCCACTGGCGTGTTTGCTGCTGCTGCTGCTTGGGCCTGTCGTATATATCTCCTTTGGTCTTGATCATTCCTCCCCCCTCGCTTCCCCCTCCATTTTCTCCCCACTACCGACCTCCGCTCCAACATTTTAATTTACGTGCGTGTATCGAAGCGTTGTCCGCAAGTACCGCGTGCCCAACATGTAAGTTCACCGACGGAGTGGTATCGGAAAAGGTGTTTACGTATACGTGCGCGACGGGTGTCTTCGAAGGGTATTTGTTTGCGTTGCGTTGGAGCGAGACGTGTGAAATCCGCTCATATGGGGGGCGCTCTCTGATTAAATCACCGCCTCCCGGCCCTCGGCGAGTTTGTTTTGGAGTTGGAGCCGAAAGTCCACTGAGAGTCCAAGAATAGATTACTCCCCCCGATCCATCGATTCCTATTTATACTTACCAACTCTCCCCAACCCCCCTTGCCCCATATTTACAGTTTACGTCTCCCTCAAGTCATCTCTAGTGCAATCTGTAGTAGAGAGTCGCAATTCAACCCACCCCACATCTACCCCTTCCTTTCGCCGTTCCTCTCTCTCCGACTACCGCTGGCGAACACTTCCCACACTTGGTGCTTTCACCACCTCCGCGCTTCCCTCACTGTCCCACTCTAAAAAGTGACTGCACCACAGTCTAAAAGCCTCTCTCCCACGCCTCTTCCACGCGCCCACCCCTCCTGACGCGACATTCTGCCATTACAAAACCACCCAATCTGTCCGTCGCAATCTCCATCTTTCCCCGTTCTCACCCCCGCACGCATCTTCCAACCTGTTCAAATTCGACTCTCTCAACAAAATGCCTGCTGCCGTGGACATGTCGGTCCCCATGTCCATGCAACCACAACCGTCACCTCGCTATGCGTCCGGAGCCATGGACTCGGCGAGTTATCGAAGACGACTGGCTATCATCGGTAGTCTGTCAAAGAGTATTGGTCAGAGCTTTGGTGCTCACAGCTTTGGACGAAGTATGGGAAGTTTTGGAAAGAATAGCTTTTCCCACCTTGAGTAAGTGTCTTTCCCTTGCCTTGTTTTTGTGTGTTTGGCAAAAAGTGCGTGGGAGGAAGTTTGTGGGAAGAGGTGGGAAAGAGTCCCTGAGGAGGAGGAAACCCGGTCGACGTCAGGCTATCCTCCAGCAAACGTGCTGTTGGTACTGGTGCTGGAGCCATGGTTGTTCTGAACTAATTCGGTATCCAAACTCGTTCCCGTCCTCCTTCCACTATTCAGCTCCTACAACTTCCAGCTCGGTTCCCGTTCACCATTGATTCTATCCCCCTCCCGCGATCTTGCCCACTTTGCCGGTCTTGAGGACAAGTTCTGCAAAGACTTTTCTTGTTGTGGCACAAATTTGGAGAACCTTCACGAACTTCTCCAACATTTTGAGGAATGCCATGTTCGCATCGAATCAGACATCGAAGACGACGAGGACTTGCCTTTCGAGTTCGAAAGCATGGATGAAGATGCCGACATGAGCGATGACAACTCGCCATCGGCTCCAGCAAACTTCAACGACATTTTCCTTAAATCCCAACTTCAATCACTCTCGTCAAATCAACCCCAAGCCGTCAACCTCGCTGATATCTACTCGGATGACTACCGAATAACACACAAGTCGGGTTCGGCAGCTTCGGCTTTCGACACGTCCGTTGTTCAACGGAAACGATACCCGCACAACCCGACCGCCACTCGCGTCAAGAAGGTCAAATCGATGGGCATACAAGAGCAACATCAAACCATTCCGTTCAGTTTCGATGGACCAACTCCAGTGTCGGGTGATGTGGACATGGAGGACGCAGCCCCTGCGTCGTCCCCACAACAGGCACCTGTCGCTCCAACACCCGCGCCACCCCAACCCCCTTCCATCACCAATCTCCTCTCCAACGCGTCATCACAATCACCCGCCAGCCCCACCCTTCCTCTCCTCAACGTTCCCACAACTATTCCAAACCTTTCCGAGCTTCCCTTTGACGCGGCGGCGGCGATAGCAGTGGGTGCAGCGACAATCGGCCCCGACGGCATGGTGATCATGGACGACGGCAACTCTTCGTCGTCTCGCGATGACCGTCCTTACAAGTGCCAAGTGGCCGGGTGCACAAAAGCGTACAAAAACCCCGGCGGGCTCAAATACCACATGCAGCACGGACACTGCGAGGATACCGGCGACCCAGAGATGAACAACATTATTCACAAGCCATATCAGTGCACTGTGCCAGATTGTGGGAAACGGTACAAGAACCTTAATGGGCTCAAGGTGAGGATCTTTTTCTGTTTGTTGGTCGCTCACCGCTTGCATATCGAAAGTAAAAACTCACATCACCGTTTCCCATTTTTAGTACCACATTGAACACGCCCACATCTCCCTCCTCGGCCCTTGCTAGTTCGCTTACTTCAGCAACCCTTCCTAACCGTTCCACCTGGAACTCCTCCACCCCTATCCCTTATTGCACGCAAAACCCCCTTTCCTACCTTTACCGCGCATACCCCTCCGTTATCGTAAAAAAACCCAAAAAAGGACTTTTTGGTCTTTGACGCGGTCTTGCAACAATAGTCTACTTCTCCTTTGGCTACTTTTTCTTTCTCTTATTCGGGTTTGGGAGGCGTCGGTGCTGCAGGGTGGTGCTAGGGGAAAGTGGCCCGCAAAAGCAAAGAAAAAATTGGAATATGTTATCGCGCTAGGAATTTCTTCTTTTTTTGCCTTTTTTTGCTTTCGTTTTCTTTTTCTTTCTCGTATTCGAATTTGTTATAGCATCAAACTCTCTCAAAAAACAAACACTATTATCTTTCTTGCTCGATGAAGCGTCGCTTTCTTGTTTTGCTTATATTTTGGGCGGGTTTCTTTGGCATATTAATATTCTCGTACTGGTGTGGAAGGGCTGCGCTGCGCGCATGTGTTTTATTAAATTAGGAAGCTAGTAATTCCGTTGTCCGTCTTGGCGTGGTTTGCGGTTCAGATGTACTTGAGGTGCTGCACAGGTCTTGCCCTGCATCTATTCTCCCTTTGCTATGGATAGAAAATTTTTTTCTTCCTGATCTCCCGCAGGTTTCACTTTTCAACGTCAACTGCTTGATGTTATACCAGTTCAATCACTAAGTAGACAGGCAATCAACTGTTTTGTCAAGATTGTATGGGAGGAACTCGTTCAAACTGTCAACCGCAACTCGTCGCTTGAACACTTGAGGTTCAACTTGAACATTAGTCATTCCCCAGGTTGCCTTTTCTTCTTCCTTCTGATTTATGACTGTCACCTGTTGTTTCATTCAGGCAGTGCATGGGGATTTATGGGGCATCCCCCTCCTATCCATGGGGACGTCGCCGTAAATCAGTGAACGCGGTTCGCACCCCTTGTCCAAAGAGTCTGTAACGTGCTCTTTGCACTTTTTTCCGGTTTTCTTCAACTTCCGTACTCTCAATCTCAAGAAAGAGCATGTTTACAGAGGACTGTCAGGTAAACCGAAAAAAATCTCATTGGAGCGGTTTATTATCGAATGTCCATGGGGGTTTGCAGTCCCGTACCCAAAGCGTTGTCCATGGAAAAACCCACGCATCTTTTGCTCCATTTTCTGTCCCATATCACTATCTTGTGTCCGGAGGAAGAAAGGATAGAACACTCCGAAGGGCACTTTGCCGTTGCGGAATGGGAAGCAAAAGTTGGCGTTTGTCGTTTCTCCACGTCTTGATCTTTTGTCGGACTTGTTCGTGTTGGCTCGTGACATTATCATAAGTTGTACTGGCCTTGGTGGTAACGTAGGAATTAACTGGGCTGCGTTCGTCATAATCCGTGGGTTCGCGCTTAGCCTTAAATACTTGGTGAACTGGGTGCTCTTTTTTCCTCCTTTTGCGGGTATACTGATTTCCTCCATGTGAGGTTTGATTCCACCACCCAAGGGGAAACATACTTCCCTCATCCTGGACGCGGAAGCAGAGGAGGAACAGGTCCACCTCTGTGGTATCCAGACCATTGAACGCCCAAGTCCCGTCAAAGCCCCTCAATTTTTTTGGCCATTGAGATTCCCGTTACCACGGCTGTCTGTTTCCGAATGCCGAGTATATGAGGAAGCAAGTAATCTGAAGTAAGCGTGGACCCGCCGCACACCGGGCATCCAACCGCTTTGTTCGTCTACCTCCCCAGTTTTTTTGGTTGTTTTGATCGACGCGTTGGCTTGTATTGTTTGCGTTCCGGGCTTTTACCCTTGCTACATTTTGGTGAACACTGGAATTTGCGTACAAGGTGCAAGTGCATGGGATGGCAATTGTCATTTGTGGGACCCTTTGAAAGGTATCCACATGCAGAAAAAGGTTGGAAAGGGTCTTCATTTTTTTTTCCTTTTATCTTTTATTGAGGTTGGTCAACTTCCAATGCGCAATCTGGGAACCTAAAGGGGTTGAGACGTCATGAGCTTCCTAATGTCTTCGTTCTTCGACTCATATTTATGCTCGCAGCGTCCAACACCAGCGAGCAAGTGAGGAAGGGCAGGTATCCGACCCTGGGCGGTATTACCGTTTGTGTCTTGGAATTGAAGACGGCGCCCTTTTTTTGCGGTGTCGAATGCCGCCAGTACTGGCATGGCACCATAGTGATTTTCACTTCTCGTTAGCATTAACAAGCCGTTCTCCTCGTTCTTGATGCTTTGTGAAGACGGCGTCACTGCGCAGCTGCTCGCATTCCAACTTCAGTGGCGGGCAAAGTCGCTACCCATTATCTTTAAACTTGGAAGTACCTCTCCGATACTGTACGGGCCCGGTTCCATGCTCGACAGAGACGCGGGGGTTGAAGCCGTTTCTCCCGAGAATGTTCTTTGCACATGGGCAGTCGACGATCAAGCGGCCGCGACACAAAAACCTAGCAAAAACCCAAAAAGTAAGTTGTAGGTACGTGTCCTCGCAGCGACACCGTACCATCCCGTCTGGCGGTTTCCCAACAAAAAGTTACAGCACGCAGTATTCCCGTGTGGTCCCCCCCCACCACAGTACTGACTGCGCCATCACCAGCTTAACTTCGGAGATCGGACGGGATCCGGTGTATTCTGGTGTGTATGGCCGTAACTGAAGGGTGTGCCAGCAGGACGGACTATGTTGGTTGCCAATGGCACTCGGGGGAAGTGTGGGATTAGAGGTTCGACGTTCCGTCTATCTGTTTTCCCCGCCTGTTTTGTGCCTTTTCTATAATCCCACACAGCAAGGAAAAAATGTCGGCTCCTCAGAATTTGAATTTGATCTTCAATCTCTGGTCAGATGATAACTTCCACATCACCGAAGCCTGGGACAGACCACACTGAAGCGAATGTTTCTTGTTGTACTAGGGGGGTATTGTCCTTCATAGACGACCTAAGTTGTTAAGCGCGCCAACGCGTCTTTCCATGCGGTTCACCTGCTGCCATGATGAATGTGGAAGAAAGAACGCACTTTGTTTACAAGAGAGGAACCGTAGGTTTTACGCGCGGCCATATTCGTGTTTCGGCTTGGTTTTTTGGTGATGCGCGCCCAATTACGCCAGTATCATTGGGTATCCCAAACCTGAAGTGGAATAACGCATGGTTTCCTCGGCAAGCAATACCGTTTTCCGCCTTTCCGTTGTTTGAGGAGGATGCGATTTGGTGTGATAAGTACATTGTCGTGTGGGCGAAAAAGATCCTTCGGTTGGACGATATGAAAAGGACCATTTAAGGAGCTGAAACTCGGATACCCAAATTCCCGAAAGTACACGCAAAGGAGGGGTTTTGGAGCTTCCATTCTTTCCGATGGTCTCTCTTGCGCCTCTGATGGTCCAGATGTTTGGAAACTCTTTTCGTATGGGTCATAGTGGTGGACCAAGAAAAATCATTCAGCGTTCCCGTACTTAGGTCGAACTCTCTCAACCATGCACGCTCCAACGAAAGTTTCTAAACCATTGTAACGTCTCAAAATCACCTGAAGTACCCACTGCTCGCGTTGCATCTGATGAATGCCGTGCCTTGTGGTCTCTCTTGCAAGCCAGCACTTTGCCATGCCATAGACACTGGTGTGAAGAATGAGAGGGCACACGTTCTGCCAGCATTGCAAGCGTATTGGATGCTCCCAAAAACATATAATTGGAGTGCATTTTCAGTGGACTGCGCGCGAAGCCCGGGGACCCGACACTTATTTGCGTCGAGCCGGTCAAATGAAATCAAACCACCCACCTCCCTCAAGAACAAAATCAAATGAACATTGATCGACCCTCACCGTTTGTCCAACGGGCACAGTTAAATTGACTCAATTCGCGCCAGGATATTGTTGTATAACTCGGTTTCGCAGGACTACCGTAGATGGAGGAGGCCGTGAGGCAGAGGGAGGGAAAGTATCACGAAATGCAGAAGTGGGAGAAGGGGTTGCGCCGAGCCATGTTCAACATAGTACGGCAGATTCAGATGGATGCCCATTACTATACGGAGCAGGCATGCCAAAGTCATGCAAATTCCCTAGGCCCCATTCCATCTTACGCACAAGTTTCGGAAAAGTTGCACGAGTGGCGTACTGCAGGAAAATATCTCCCGTGCGAGACTGAGGTTTCTGCTGCTTTTATTACAGCTCAACTCGCTCTCTCAGTCACAACCACGACGAATCAGTCACCCCTTGACAAATCGGCCGCGGAGGGGGCGGCACGCAATCAGTCGCAGCCGAAACCCCAGAATTCAGCCCCGTTGGCCACGGGAGCCCCCAGCGTCCGAGAAACAGCATGTCAGGGCGCCCGGGATCCCAATCAGGTTTTCTGGAGTCAGCGACGTGGGAACACCTCCCTGTTGCCAAAGATGGCTACTCCTCGGTTTCCTTGGGCGTTGGATCTGCCAAAGGATCCACCGGGTTCAGCCGGAAGTCTGAAATGGCGGTTGAAGCTCTCGAGCAGGCCGCCAAAAAATGGAAGAGGTGAACGAAGGGCTTCGTCCGGCAGATTTTCTTTTTCTCTTTGCGAAACTTGCGGTGGAACGACGGAGTAGAAAGAGTGAAGTCGAAATGATTTAGCTGCGTGAGGAAGCATTTTTTGATATCGTATAATAGAAAAGGAAGGTTGATTGGCGGGAAAAGAAGTTCACCACTTATGCCGAGAAAGCATCGCGTTTGCACACCGACTGCTCCGAAGTGTACAAATTGGATACCCTTGTCTCAAGGAAGTCGAATTCCAAAAAAAAACTCCAGAACAACCTTTTAATGACGAGCTATAAATAATGTTCATGGGGTGAATTCGAAGTATTTTTCATGAGACACTACCGACCGTATCCGAAACTCCCGTAAACTCCAAAACTTTCAGACCTCCCTATGATTTAGTACAATCATGTTACAATGGTTCGAATTCGTTTTTGCGACATCTGAAAGGGGCCCTGAAATGTTTGTGAGTCAGCTTTCGTCAGAGATGGGATACTTTGAGCCCCCTTGCACCCACAGTCATGTCAACATTTTGGCGTCCCACAACCCACCCCTTTATAAACCCTTTCTTCTCCCAGTTTCGCGGGTTTCCCCCTTCACACGATCTTTATAAAGCACGATGTCCAGCGCAACCAACTCTACCAACGTCAGGAACACTTCCGATCCAGCCGCTCAAATCCATCAAATTGTGCACGACATGGAAGTCAAAGCAAAGGCAGAGGTGGAGCGTTTGCGTGACCAGCTTCGCCGCGAAACGAAAGCAAAAGAAGAAGCCGAACGTGTGTTGGGCGCGGTTCTTGAAACCAACGACAAGAAAAATGACGAGAAGATTGAAAACTTGAAGCGGTCGCTGCGCAAGGAATTCCAGGAGTTCAACGACGCACAGCAGACGTTCACGTCTCATCTGATGAGGCAGTGCGTTGCAGTCTTGACCGAACACCTCTCCATCACTCCGGCCTCCCATGCCGCGTCGCCCCAACCTCCTCCGCCTTCTTCTCACCCCACGCCGTCAGCAGCACTCGGCCCTCACGCGACAGGCTCAAAAGGCATCCCGACCCCAAGCAGGAACAACAGCAACGGGACGCAACGCCCCGCTTCGTCGCCTGCGATACCACAAGCCTCTCCCCAAACCAAACCGCGCATCTCTCCAAAAATCAGCAACGAACCGCCGATCGTCGTCCGTGATGAGGACGACGGGCAAGCCGAGAGGTCCCAACGCCGTCAGAAGCCGGCGGCAGTCGCGGCGGGGCAGAAAAGGGAGCTAGAGGCAGATGGGAGTGCAGATAACAACTCTCGCGCTAAGAAGGGGGGTTGAGGAGGGGAGAGGCGGAATTAGTGCACAGCAAATGGAGCAGAAGAAAATAAATTGCGTTTTAAGGGGCGGTGGCGGAGGTGGGAGGCCGGATTTGGTGGTTAGCGGATAGGGAAGAGCATCTCTTGTTTTGGGCTGGGATCAGCGGTATTCTCGCTTCGCGTGCGTCTGTTTTCTGTACAGATTGTGTAAATGGCGTTGTTTGTATGCAACGGTTGGACTCGCGAATATATATTCTGTCAACGCTGTGGTGATTTGTGTGGTAAACTGGATACCGATCGGCGCAGACAATGCATTTAATTAAACAGGACTGGGGTTTGAACAAAAACCTCACTCTCCGTTTCCATCGCCTTTGACCAAACTACCTTTGAAAGATTTCCGTGTAAGGTATGCTCGAGTCTTTGCAGTCAGACCATTCCCTCGAGCCATCGCGGCGCCGAACCTGCTTTCTAACTACCAATCATTAGATCCTCCAAGATCTCCGTAGGACCATGCACGTTACCAACGCACTCGCCAGACTTGGCGCAATAACTCTGGGCCTCGTAGCATCTCTCGATGTGGCCTCTGCGCAACTGGGACAATGGGATGTAATTGGCGACTCGGCTGTCGTTTGCATCCACACGCTCCAGTTGCCGAATGGGAAGCTCCTTTGCATCGAACGGCCGAGGGAGAAGCCGGTATGTCACCTGCCATCGACATCTTTGGCTGCTTTATTCTCGTCTTGCCGCTCACTGGAAGTCTTTTGTGCACAGTTCTCATTCAACCCCTACTCAAACGGCCGAACCGTTTCCGAAATCACGCTCGAAGGCGAATCCGTCGAAGGCTCCACCCCCTCCGTCTCCTCCTCCTTCTCCATCCAAGCCCCCGACATCTACGCCAATGCCTTCTGCGGCGGCCACGCGCAGATGGGCAACGGCTCCCTCCTCGTCGTCGGCGGCGACCCGCGATCCCTCATCCAGGCGCCGAACGGAACCATTCTGATCAACGAGGGGCTGCCACCTGAACTTGCCAATTTGCCGGCGTTCCTGGTCGATGGGGGTAGAGCTATGCGGGTGTTTACGCCCTGCGCAGTGGGGGATACCGCGTGTAAGGGAGGGACGTGGAGTCAGGCGGCGGATATGCCGCTTCCGAGGTGGTATCCGACAGTTACTACTTTGAAGGATGGGAGGTATGATGTTTTTGCTTTATTCAGCAATGGGAAGCTTCGACAAATTGACATCTCAATGTCTTTATGCAGCTCGATTATCATCTCTGGCTCTCTGCACAACATCGATTTCGATCATTTGGCGGATAACAACAACCCTACGTACGAGTACTACCCTCCGAGGGGCGCACCTCGTCCATTGGACATTCTTACTTGGGCTTGTACGTCAAAACATGATTTTTATTCTTTGAAGACTGCCTTGCTGATTGTTCCTACAGACCCGCACAGTTTGTACCCTCTCGCGTTTACGATGCCATCGGGCAAGGCATGGTTGTTCGTTTCGAACAAGACGGCCATCATTGATCCGGAGAAAGATGCGAATGGGAGCGACTACGTGCAACCGTCGAGTGGAGGTGTTCCGGATCTGGACGAGAGGGTTGTGCCAGACGTGAGTGCATACCGTAATTCATTTCCATTAAATTTCTGCTGCATGACTCACATGGCCAAATGTCGACAGCACTCCCCATGGATCTACCCCCACACCCCCGCCGCTGTCGTTCTCCCCATGACCATCAAAAACAACTGGTCGTTCAAAATTCAGCTATGCGGTGGCAGCTTGAGTCCGAACAGCGCTGTCGCCAAGGCCCAGAATGTTGGTGATGTGGGTGATGCCGCGTTCCCGAGGACGCCGGCGTCGGATGCGTGCGTGCAGATCAACCCGGATGACGCGGCGCCAAAGTGGACAAAGGTGGATAATTTGCCTACAGCGAGGCTTATGCCGGACAATGTGTTGTTGCCTGGTAGGTTAAATGTTTGTCTATATACGGTCTGAAAAAGTTATGTCTTGACGGATAATTTTGTGTAGATGGCACGATTTTGTATATGAACGGTGCCGGTTGGGGACAGTCGGGAGGAAACGCAGGGCAAGTTCAATACGCTTACCCACCCGTCATGTCCGTCGACCTCTTCGACCCCGAAGCCCCCGCCGGCAGCCAATGGAAGACACTCGCCAACATGACGGTTCCCCGGCTCTACCATTCCGGCGCCCTTCTCCTCCCCTCCGGCCACGTCATCACCACCGGCTCTGAAATGAACAACTACAAGGACTACTGGCCCACCCCCAACCCCAACTGCTGGCCAGCCGCGTACACACCCTGCGCAGACCCCTTCGAAAGACGTATCGAACGATTCATCCCCCCGTACTTGCAAACCGGCAAACCCCGCCCCGAGATCGCATCCGTCCCTAAAAGCGTGACGTACGGCAGCATGTTTAAGATCAGCATGAACACGGATGCGACGAAAATCAAGCGCGTCAACGCCCTTCGGTACGCGACCACCACGCACGGTGTGAACACCGATCAGCGGTTGGTGGAGCTTGAGATTCATGGGGTGTCTAGTACCGCTTTGTACGTCAAGGCGCCACCGAACGGTGGAATCGCACCCCCGGGGAACTGGATGATTTTCCCGTTGCAGGATGGTGTACCCGCTGTTGCGCATACGGTTATGTTTGCGAACGGGCCCGTGAATGATGTGGTTATTCCGGACGGTGTGACGCCGGTTGTTAAAGGCGAGCAGAGTTTGAGTGGTGGGGCGGGGACGAAAGCGAGTAATTTCTTTATTGCCGCTATTGCGGGTGTCGCAGCTTTTATTGGAGGGGTGTTTGTTTAGAGTAGCCGTAGGGAGTTACAATATGGTAGGTCATTTGAAGAAGGAGACGCTTGGATAGTAGAGTACGCAGGCATTTTTTGGAGGTAGATGGTATCGTAACATACCCCGTTGGTTACCATTCCTGGTGTTAAAGACTTCTTGTAATTTCATATTTCTGAAGACTCGTCATTTTTGAGCATCCATTCAATGAGGTTCTTGTCAAATCCCATCACACAAAGCCCTTAACAGCACGGATGTTAGGAAATGTATCTTGAACAGTGATGGACTGTAAAATCCCCCGACGCAATAATGTGGTCCTTCCTCCCTTGGTTCCTTTGTTTTCAAAGGTACTGGTGCTGATTGGTCTTTTTTGCGTGCGCAGTTCGACATCGAAGCTTGATGAAGTCAAATTTCCAGACGAAAACAACACGGGCCTATGGCCAAATGGATACGGCGCCTGACTACGAATCAGGAGATTCCAGGTTCGACCCCTGGTAGGCTCGCATATCTGCTTATCCGTGCATGAACTGTTTCATCTATTTTTGCCTTTGTGGTCCTTCCAGCATTCTTTTTTTCTTGCACGTACGGCCTGATTTCATGGATACTCTGCCCTCGCCATTACAATGCTCTTTGCGTCTTCGTCGGCAAGGCCAAACCATTGCTGATATTCAGTTGGTGGTGCACACATGAAGTCATTTGTTCATTTGACTCTGAAAGAAATCATAAGTCGAGGAAAACGTCGGCCCATTGTCGGATGCAGTAGGTATTCTTCTATTTTGCAATTCTGACGCCCAATCAACTCCATCGCCAAAAGAAGGACCAAACAAAGATTCAGAAACAGCTTGATGGGCACAAGATCAAATCCCAAAGGAAAATGAAAGCGGGGCCTGGACCAAGCGCCGAGCGGGGAAAGGAGGGGGGATGGACCGATGGAGCGGAGTGAGATGGAGGTGCGGAACTTTCAGGGAAGGTGTGAAGTTCTGGGCAACGGACGGCCACGTCATGCCCGCCAAGCCACATCCACGGCCCACATATAAAAGCAGTCGTTTTGAGCGGAGCGTGGGAAAAGATCATCATCAAGGAACACCATCCAAACCACAAACACACTCTACTCAAAACAACAACAATGTCCCTCCTCCGCACCACAACCCGCACCCTCCCAACCC
>JADGKA010000559.1:0-17940 GCA_027604605.1 Borealophlyctis nickersoniae
GCCCTCCCCCGCTCCCTCTCCCTCTCCTCCTCACCACTACTACACCGCGCAGCAACACGGCTGAACAGTTGGGCGGCGCCCGCGGCGGCGGCGACGGGATGGTCGACGAGTCTGGGTCTGGGATTGACGGGTGCGTTGGAGTGGGTCTCGGGGTTCTTGTGGGCGGTGCCGAAAAAGAAGACGACGCATCGGAAAAAGGTGAGAAGTCGAGAAACACCTGGGGTTTCGGGGACAAATGCATGTCTTTTTTGTGATCTTCGTCATACTGACCCCGCCGTTTTACAGCGTCACAGAATGCAAAATAAATGGCTCAAACCCCGTAAAGACATCAAAACTTGCATTATCTGTAAGGAACCTCACTTACGGCACCATATTTGCTTAAACTGCACAAAGGAGGCGGTTCAGAAGACCAAGGAGATGTTGAAGACGATGGTTAAATGAATTCGGCGGGATGTGGGGGTCGTTGGAGTGGCGAAAAAAATGCGGAAAATAATATATTTTGAAAGGATTTGTACGTTTTTGGTTTGGTGTGGGTTGTGGTATTGCATTGGATTTGGGGGCGGTTTGCGTTTGCGTGGGGAGAGCTTTGGCAATTATGTGAATCTCGGGGAAAGGAAGTTTGAGCTGTGTTGCAGGAGAAACACACCTCCTCAGCGTTCGTTCCAGCAAGATGGGCAAACTGATTAGCGGGATGCTTCAAACGACCCATCGCCTCGATAATCTACTGCTCCCACAGAAAGCGCGTGCGACGTCCGCTCTCCGACACAGTCTCGGATTTCGCCAACGCCCTTAACGGCCCTCCAAAACCCTTTCTGTTCAGACGACTCCAGCAGGCACACCTCAAGTCCGCGTTTTCCCGCAGAGTTCACCCCGTCGTCTTTGATCCTTGGGCTTGCAACCGGAGCACAACGATCTTTTCAATCAAGCAAGTAAGCACTCGGTTCTATACTTTGTGTCCAACCTCGTTAATTTGGCCGATTTCTGTCACTTCCCGCCTTCTTGACTGTTCATTCTCCATTGCCACCCCACCACTTCTCGTTCGCAATATATTCGTCTGTCGAACTCCTTCAAGACGAAATAGCCAACAGCCAACAGCCAACAGCCAACAGCCAATAGACCCCTTTGTTTACAACCAAACGCGTCAGAGAAAACAAACGACAGAAAGCACTTGCATCCGGGCAACAGTGAGTTTACACTGAAGAGCGAAGGCAAGAGTCTGTTGGTAACAGTTTGGTTCTCTGCACGTTTGGTGTAAGAAGGGGGACAAGGAAGGAAAAGGATGGAACGACGCCTATCCCACAACACAAACAGTAACACAGGACCACCAGCCGGACTAATAGCAGTAATAACGAACCTCTATCTTCTCCAACCCAAAGTGGGGAAGGAGAGAAAGGGAATTCGTTATTACCCTATTGAACGCGACTCAAGTGGGTGTGTTGGAAGTCCGAATGTGTTGGGGGAAGACGAGTGAAGAATGAGCGGGGAGAAGCGAGGGATGGTGCCCCTTTTATAGCCCTGAGACGAGGCTGTGCTGCCGTGGCGGGTGACGCAGGTGGGGGCCTGCTTACGCAGCGAATGAAAAAGAAGGGTCGGATTTAATAAAGGGTGCACCCCACCAAGCTGCTTGGACACGTGCAAGGAAGAAGGAAGCCAGCACTCAACCATAGCCTCCCATCCCAGCCTTCCCCTCAACGCATTTGTGTGAGCACCGAATCAACCAACGCGCACAAGATAGTGTCCACGCCCTTAGACTCCGTTATGGAGCTTCTTTTGAATGAAGATGGACACGGAGCGATGAGAGTGTGAGATCGAGCCGGGAGTGCTGCGCCATCTTCACCTCCAGCCAGCCACAAGAGACCCTCTTCCTTCTTCTTGCTCGCGTCCTTGCTTGCATTTATTCAATCGTGGCCATATATACGTATACCCATTTTGATCAAATGCATTGACTGTCAACAAATACGAGGGCTGTCAATCCCCAGGCCCCGAATTCCCAAAAAATGGACGAGAAGACAGAATCGGAATCGTGCGCAGCACGTCCGACATTTTCTTCGTTACCTGTTCGTCGTTGATGTGCAACATACTCTCCAAATTCCTCAAAACAAAGACGAAACAGCAATGCATTTTATTCAAACCAACTTTTGACATTGAAAAAAAGCACAAAAAAACCCCGCAATCATTGCAATACTTCTCCGACTGTGTGATGTTTCCTCCAACCCGACCCGAGCCCGCCCGCAAGTTTTCCCCACTATCATACTCGCAAAAATGCCACACAACCCGCCCAAATACCCCACCAATAATCAGCAAAAACAGAGAAAAAAGAATGCAAAAACCCGAATCAATACCCGAATCAATCCCTATCACTTCTTCCCAGCAAGCCCAGCACTCTGAATCAAACTCGCGAACATCCCCAACAACTCCCCTGCAGCTGCTGCCGTGGATGACGCGGTCGAGGCGGGGGCGCGGCGAACGCGTTTCGGTTTGGGAGCGGGTTGTGGAGGTGTCGGGTCGGTCTTCCTCTTTCTTGTGGTTCTGGTGGGAACGGATTGGTCGGGGTTGGTGTCGGAGTCGGACTGGGAGGAGGAGTCGTCTGGCGAGTCGGCGGTGGGTGCGGTGGAGGCTGAGTGGGTGACGGCGGGAGTTGGTTTGGGGGCAGGCGGTGTAGTGGTCGTGGTCGTGGTAGGTGTAGGGGTAGGGGTGGCGACGGGAAGAGCGACACGTTGTTGGGTTGCGATGGTGCTGATGCTGGTGAGCTGGGCTTGGAGGGCCTGGATTTGTTGTTGAAGAACCTGGAAACCGTTTTCTGGTACCGGTTCAGGCGGGGTGGCCGGTTGGACCGGTTCCTTCGCCTTGGTCTTCTTGCGACTGGCCTTGACGGGTTCGGTCTGGGCGACGACGGCTGCATCCGCTGGGGGGAGAGCTGTGGCGGGGTGCTTGTCTTTTGCAGATTTGATGACCCGACGCCTCTTGACGATCTTATCCGCGGCCGGTTCAGCACCTCCGGCTGCGGACGATTCCGGTTTGGCGGGTTCGACGTTGGATGTAGCTGGCGAAGTTGCTTGATTCGATGCAGTAGAAGGACCAGCAGCATTCGCCTTTCTCTTCCTTCTCTTCTCCTTGACCTCAGCAGCAGTCTCAGCCGCCTTCCTAGCAGCCTCGTTATGGGCGCGCTCAGCGTTAACCCCCTTCCGAACCTCTTCCAAAAGAGTTTTCGCTTTCTCCACATACTCTTCCGTCTCTTCTCGGGTAAGTTCCGTTGGTCTCCTGTGATCATCACCCTTGACAATCAGTTCAGCGAGGATTTCGGCCATGCGGTGGATGCAAAGAGACTCCTCTTCGGTTTCTTCCCGGCGTCTGCGCTCGTCGGCGAGACGTTTGACGAGTTCAACGACCTCGGCTTGCAGGGCGGCGGTGCGACTGGCGCTGTCGTGAGCAGCAAGTCGTGGGTGTTTGCGAGTTGAAGAGTCCCTCTCCGCCTCCGATGCTTCTGAATCCTCTTTATCGTCAGCTGCGCTCACAGCTGCGCAAAGGTGTCCGCCGATCTGACGTTCAAGCTGTTGGACCTTCTTTTCGGCAGCTTCCAGTAACTTCTGTTTCTCCATCCGCAGGCTGCGTTCTTGAGCCAACTCCACCTCGTCGGCTTTAACTTTTGCCCTGAGTGAAGCAACCTCGTGATGGAACTTGTCTTCCATCTGACGGGCGGAATCTTCCCGAACCTCCTCGTTGCTCTCAAACTCTGCAATACGCTCCTTGCACTCCTCCAAATCCCGAACCAACTTTTCCTTTTCCTCAATCTCAGCCCTCTTCTTCCGCCCACGCGCGGACTTTCCCACCTGGCTCGTTAACTCCGCAATCCGCTTCTGGAGTTCCGCCAGCTGGAGGGTGGACTTATCCTCCCTCTGCCGTGCCTCAGCCAACGAAGACTCAAGCAACACAATGCGGTCGAGGTTGGCGTCAATGTCACCGCTGGTATCTTCCGTCGCGCCGCGTTGAAGAAGCATCAACTTCTCGCGGGCTTTGACTTCAACCACCTCTTTCCTGAGCCTGTCCACCTCCGCCGTCAGCTCCTCCACTTTCCCCTTCTCCTGCTTCAATGCCCCGCGCGGCGTTTTGACGGCCCCGGTTTCAAGTTTTGCCAATTTGGTCTTGAGGCTGCCCACCTCCTCTTTGGCCTTGGCCGCTTCTTGGGCAGCGGCGATGACGGCCCTATCCACGATGGAACGGAGCACGTCCGTCTCGCCTTTGACGAGACACCGGCGGAGCGTGACGAGGGCGCGGGCGGTGCGGTCCGCACAGGCGTTGCGAGCCACCACCGAGGGACGGGTGGCTGTCATCAAAATGGGCGGAGTGGGTTTGCGTGTTCGCGTGGCGGGAGCGGTAGAGCCCTCCTCCGTTGCCGAGGTATTCCCAGTGCCAGGATCCGTGGGAACGTTTGCGGTGCCATCGTTGCTTGAGACGGTGCCGTTGCTGGTATTCCCCGCGTTGGGACTCCCCACGGCGACACACAGCTTATCCCAATGGCGAAGGTCGATCGCATCCCACGTTTTTTTGATTCGTTCGAGGCATACAGTCGTGCGACGTTCTGCATCAGAGAGCGTAGTGGCAACGCCGTTGGGGATTGCCAGGAGGAAGCTGTGAAATTTCGGAGCGACATCCGGAAGTGGGGTGTGTTGATCCGTGATTGTGAGGAATGGGTGCGTGATTGGCGATGGAGTGGGACTTGGCGAGGGCGAGACCGTGGTACGGGCAACTTGGGTCGTATCCGGGACTTGAGCGGTTGAAGCCGGAGAAGCTGGAGCGGTAACCCCTTCGTCTTCAATAGGGCCCGTCGAAGTGGGCGTGTGGGGTGCCGAATTGCAATCTTCAACGTCCTTCACCTCATCTTTAGCATGGTCTGCACTAGCAGATGGTACGATGTCGACTTTGGTGGGATCAGAGATCAATTTGGCTCGACGAAGAATGCGGGATTCAACAACGGCCTGATCCTCGTGGCTTTCGTCTGGAACTGGAACGGCATCTTCTTCGACCGGAGGCGGCGACAATGTCTCCACAGATGATTTGTGGACAGTCTTCTTAGGACCCGGGCTCTCTTCGCCAGGTGCCTCCTTTTCGTCGTCCTCGGAACTCTCACTCGTCTGCATAATGGACGCGATCATCATCAGTGTCGTGTCAAAAGCGCAGTCGCCTATAGGTCCGAGCCACCCCGTTGGGTTTCACCGCTCTGCCATACATACCTCAGAACTGATGTTAATCAGAGCGATGTTCGCATCAGCATCAGCATCCTCTTTATCAACCCCATCGTATTCATTCTCGCGAATTGTCTCGGAATATGCAGGCTTAGATGGTATTTCAATGTCGTTGGGACCAAGCAACGTTGGGAACTTGCTTAACACGCCGTATTTCGCGGCGAGGACCCGGGCATCAGAGTATGGGATCCTGCAAAAACATCAAAACGTCAGAGAAATTCCCAATGACCGTCATGTCAACCAATAACCAAAATACCATACTCACCAAGTCCCGTCGTACGCAAGGTGAGCCCTGCCCTTATCCCCCAACCGGACATTCTGGAACCGTCCCTCCTTGTTCCACACCTCACTTTTCAAGATCCTCTCCCTTCCATTCTTGTCAAACCCGGCAGCGGTGAGGAGACCAGTCGCGTTGACCCACCCATCCGTCACGCGGCGCATAACGGGGCTGCCACGGAAAAGAACCTCGTGAACGCGGACGCCGCGGTAGCAGGCCGGGCGACAGGGTAAGGTGGGTGGATCGGTAATCGGCTCTTGCTCGGCGAGAGTGGAGGTTGTAGTAGAACCGGGTTGAGCGATGGCGCTACAAGTGGACATTTTGCGTTTTCGTTTGTTTACGGTTATGTTGAGATGTTTTGGAAGCGTAAGGGTGTCAGGAGATGATGGTCACCAGAAAGAAGCAAACGAGAAAAAGTTGGACAACGGGAGGAAAAACAACGTAAAGGTAAAGTAACCAATTGAACCAGAACAAAAGAAAGAAAACGAACAAGAAGAAGGGGATTGAATCTGGTGCGAGCGAGAAGGCCCTTCTTTTATGTTCCTGCGCAGGGGGGCATTTGCGGGCTCTGCTAGCCATTTTTTTTCGCATGGACTAGCTGGAAAGTGCACCGGAAGTGAGAGAATACTATGAATTGAACTGGAAAACGCACAATTTGGCCATGATTTGGGTGTGATGGTGTGATAGTGTGATGGACGCGTGTTGCGCAAGGTGGTGGTTTCTGACCGGGCGGCAAGATACCATGGCGTGCCAGTTCCAGCACTGCCAAACCCCATTGAAGTGAGAAAGGTTCTTTTTTCTGCGACTGATAAAAATTCAATTAACGTCCCCAAAATGAGAACAGGTTGAACCCCCACAAATTCTGGTCCTACAGTTCGCATCTTCCCTATCAAATCGCAAACATCTGAAAAGTCCAAAATACCAGCGACAAAATTGCGGTCCCAATGCGCAGTGCATATAATGCGTCCCAAAAACAAATTCCACTGTACCCACCAGACATTGATTATTTGGTATGTCGGTATCCAGTGCATTTTGCAATCATGCGAGACACATTTAGTACATCCGAAAATTGAGTGTCATTCGAGTGCACTGGTGCCGTATTATCCCAAAAGCAGCCAAGAATTGCGGGGATCAATCGTCACATGCCTTGTGTTTTTTGAACGTGCCGTCCAAAATTTTATTTTTGCGGCCTTCGGTTTTTTGGGTTCATGCCACGACGTCTTTAAGTAGTTTGAACTGATGAATCGGGGCTCGTATGTTCATCGCAAGCCAAGCTGTCGCACTGGTGCCACCTAAAAGTGCGACTTGCCCTTTTCTGACCATTGCTTTTCCCTTAATGCCCTTAAATCTGCGGTTTTTGCTCTTACTTTACAGAACCTCCAGTACAATTACATTCTATTCAGTACAACTTACACGTTGCATAATTCCCCACCACCTTGGTTCCAGATGTCATGGGCTTAAAAACCGGAAGTTCTCTTCAGGACTCCTCTCTCAACTACCATTTTCCTTCCAGTCTGTTTTTCGACAAATGAGAATAAGAACCCTTTCACCCAGTTCGGATGGCTGTAATGTTTTTCGTTGTTTTCACTTCTCGTCTGTTTGCGCGCGGATCCAGATGTTCAATAGTCCACGCTTTTGACGTAGTTTTTTGACGGAAACACTTCTTCATTTGAATCAAGCAAACCGACTAATCATTCATTTAACTATATCTAGCGCCTACGCAATGCACACAACCCTATCCTGAAACTGATAAGCTTCCAAAAGGATTCTACTCGATTTGCTCCCGACTCTTCTTTCTCTTCCCAAACAAGCCGGTCCTCGTTTTCTCCCTTCCCGGGCTCTTCCCGTCCGCCGCCAACAGTTCGTACTCTGACCCAGCGCCAATATCATCAGGAACTCTCAAAGACTGCTCGGACGCGCTGGCGGAAATGCCGCCCGTACCGTTACTCTCAACCTTCTTGGTCAATTGCCCAATGATATGCACGTCCCCAGTACCACCCAATCCCAACGGCACCCACATATCAAATTTGCCGTCATTCGCAAGCAACGCTGTGGCGACATCCACTTCACACTCTCCCAAATCCACATCATTCCCAAAGGTGTTGTGGTCCTTCACGGCAAATCGGACCTTGGTGGGTGGCATCCGAAGGCTGAAAGATTCACGGTTCCAGGTCGGATTCAGGGATTTTTTGATGACAGACGTTTTGTGTAAGCTTTTGCCCTTCCCGTGGAGGAGGATGGTGGCTTTGACGAAAGGATCGGACGTGCCACCGGAGTCAACGGCTTTGAGGTTGCGCGCACCTGCGATGGTTATAAGGGCTTCGCCTTGCAGAGCTGTAAAACGATTCGAAAGTCAGATATTGAAATACTCGGCTTTTAGGCTACAGCAATTCAGAAATTCTTACCAGGTCCCATATCTTCCGTCAAAGACAAAGACCTCGTGGTCTGACGCGACAAACGCTTCGGGTGCGCGTCACCTACCGACGAGCGGGAAACGGAAGATCCTACGATGGACAATTGAACATTCATTCAAATTCTCCGTCTGCACAGAAATCCAAACAACTCACCATCAACCTCCGCATCTGGAACCACGACCGGCGGCGCATCATCGACTTTCAATCCCCGCTCGGCAACGATAGCATCAATAGTTCCGCTAGTCCTCTTTGCGGCGCCCTTATCCCCAGCCCCAACAACGGCCTTTCCAACCCCGCTCACCAATCCAACAGCAGTCCCACCAACACCCTTGAACATCTTGCCCACTCCACCTTCGTCACCGCCTAATCTTGACGCTGCATCATTTTCGGCGACCTTCCCATCCACGACCTTGGGGTCAAAGAACAACCTCAACTTCAAGGTCCCCTTTGGAGCGCCTTGAAGGGTGAAATCCTCCGTGTAGACCTCGTTAGGGACAAGGCGACCAAGTTGCACCGTGACGGTGCCCAAAGTGACGTCTTTGGACAGTTGGTTCCAGTCTCGTACTTCAATCTCCAGGGTAGAGCGAAGGCGGGATTTAACTGGCGTCGCGAAAGACTCTTTCCAAACCGGGTTGAGGGTCTTTTTGAGGGTTTTGGTTTTGTAGAGGCGAACACCGTTGAGGTTCGCAACACAGTAGGGGTCGCTCAAACCTGATTATTGCCCGCCATGTGAGATTCTGGAAGCAAAGGAATAACAAATTTCCATCCACGTTACCCACCTCCTTGGTCCACTCCTTCTAAGTTATTCGCCTCAAGGATGTCGCAATGAAGCTCGCCCATGTCTAAACAAGCATCACCGAATGAGCAACGATGCAAGCGCACGTGGAATCTCCTTTACACCACTCACTGTTTCCGGTCTCAGCCTCATCCAAATCTAACGCCACGGGCGCGAATCCAACGCTCAACTTGACTTCCCCAGCAGTGGCAATCGTGGCATCCTTGTTAGCACCCACCAATGGCACCCATTCGCTGTGCTTGCCAATCAGCGCGACGACATCTCCGCTCCACTTCGCCAGAACCGTGTCTTCTGTGGGTTTTGAGTCGTTGTCTTTTTGAAGTTTGATTTGCAGAGTGATATTCTGAGACGCCAGAGTTGGGACAAACTTGTCGATCGCTGTGTAGACAAAACCAACAGTTCCTCTTAGTCAAAACCACTTCCTCTGTGCAGAATAACCGCATACTAAGTACGACACGTACCCTCCTCCCAAGACGGCGTGGCCGTCTTCTGTTTGATCTTAGTCGCAAAGAACGGCTCGTTATTCATCAACGCCTCCGCGTACACATTTCCAAGGCGAGTTAAATCCCTGGCCGCGTGGATTCGGAGACGGAGAATACCGGATGCTTTAACGAACGCAATGTTAACTGACTGCTGAGCCGGGATGCCATAAAATATGAAATACCCACGGTGCTCTTTCAGAATGTCACGGGGCTCGCGCTTCACCTCCACAATTGCCGTCTCTTCGGTTTCCTTTACAATCTCCCCTTCTTTGACCTCGCCTTCTACTTTCACCTCAACCTCCTTCTTCTCCTTGACCTTCTCGGCATGTATAACCTTTCCCTTTACGACGGGAAAGAATGCTATTTCGAAATGCATGTGACCTTTCTGCTTGAGCACGTCCTTGGACATGAACCTGCGAACAGTTCGGTCTCTCTGCGGGGCGCCAGCGTCGGCAGATCCGCCTTCTTCGGCCGATGGGTCGGAGTCGGTTTTGTACATGTAGAGAGGAGCCCACCTATTTTAGTTAAGCAAGGATCAGAAAACGGGGAACGCGAGAAACCGAGCTGAAACTGCGAACACCGCAAAACGAAACTTACACATCAGACTGCAAACCGTTCTTGACAACCTTCAATCCATCCTTCTCCAACCTCGCCAATCTCCCCTCGGTAGGCGATCCCGCACCAACTTCCTCCTCATCATCCTTCGGCATCTCCACCAGTTCATTGATGCGCATCTCAACCCGTCCCAATCTGCGGTCCTTGTACATTTTGTTCCAGTCATAGCAATCCAAAGACACCTTCTCTTTGCTGTTATAGCAAACAGCATAATAAATTTCATTCCACTCTGGATCCAACGTGTTCTCTTTCACGTGCGTTGTCGCAAATGTGCGACCAGACAGACCAACTTTGACGTAAGGGTCAGATTTGCCAAACTTCTCAACATTGGCGAGACCTTTTGCTCCTTTGACGTGGAGGCGGATGAGACCTACGGGTTCTTTGCGGACGACTTTGGCCTTGTCCGTGGTGGTATTGTCGAGATCCACTGGCGTGAATTTGAAAGTGAGCCGGACACGACCAGAAGGGTTGAGGTCGAACCAGTCGTTGTTTTCCTGATCGGCGCATGCACAGTTAGCGATTTTCGATAACCGCGTAGAAAAGAAGAAACACAAGTAAGAATGGTATTTCTTTACCTTGCCCAAGACATCCTTCGGTGTAACCATGGCCTCGCCCACACTGTTGCCCGCGTTATATACAACAAACTTGAACTGGGCTTCCGCAAAATCAGTCACAAACATCGTGAACGGTGCTTCCCACACCGGATTATTCGTCCGCTTCTTCTGAAGCGTCCTGAACACTTCCTGTCCGCCCTGGAAAATTGCACACTCCGGACTGGCGTGCTTCGAGGCCGCAAGCTCTTTGGCTTGATGCACAGTGATTTCGAGAACACCAGCGGGTGAATCTGGAAGCGGAGTAGTGGGAGTGGGGTCCGCAATGGGAAGGTAGGCCATTCTGAGACGAATGTCTCCACCGGCTGGTTTGTTTGTGCCGTCCACCAACAGTTTCTTCCACACGTCGCCGGCATCATCAACGTTGAACGGCGATCCCCAATCGTTCAAAAGACTGTCATGCTCGTCTTTTGATAGAGGTTCCTCTTCCGGGTTTTCGGTGGGTGCTGTGTGGCTGTCGAGGAGCTTAACCCAGCGGCTGAGACGGAGAGTAGAAGTTACACCCATGGACTTGTCCTTCGCCATGTTATTGAAGTCCATGACTTCAAATTTGAGTTCGTCCGCTTTGTCCATTAGCGTGGACTTGTTAATCACGATGTACGCGGTTTCCTCCCAAGAAGGATCCAGACTGTCGCGATACAGGGAGGACTCAATGTCGCATCGAAAAAGATTCAGAAAACTGTCACGTGTAGTCACTTACGAGTTGTCAATAGTCTTGCTTTTGTAAACCTGTCTCCCGCTGATGAAGACGCGCGCGTAGGGGTCACTCTTTCCGGTCAGCTCAAGGTTTTTCAAGTTCTTAGCCTCATGGAGCGTGATTCGCAAAACACCGACGGCTCTGTCTAGTTTCCAGCATGACGTAAAAAAGAAAGTTTTGAGTCAAATCGTTGCCCTCCTTGCGCTTGTAACAATGGGCATACTTACCGCCTGCACCAGCCACACCCATGATTGCCTCCAAATCGATAGGAATCTTATTTTCCACCAAGTTGGCATTGAGGTGCCAATCGATTGTGTCTTGCAAAAAGCTATTCAGACCGGGAGTCTGCGCAATTGTTAGGGACCTAGTGAGTTCAACAAGCTCACATAGTACTACCGCAGGCCCATGAAGAGCGAGACACTTACGTCCATGAGATCCATGCCCTTCAGCGGGCGAATCGTGAAGTCCACGAGCGGCTTTTCCCGGAATTGGAGGTCAATGGTCTTGATAAAGGGGAACCCAGAAATGAACTTGAGTTTAATTCGCATCTGCACCAAATCGGCATTGCGTTAGAGACATCAGCCCACACCAAGCACCCTACGGAAACCCAAGCTCACCGTCCCCTTCAGTTCCAGGTCAGTCACAAGCACGGGTAACGGAATAGACGCCACGCCCTTTCCGACACGTGCAGTAAGCTCGATTTTGGATTGGCGAACATCACCACGTTCGAGTTGCACTTTGGACAGGCGATCTTCGTCGATTGGAACGAAGCCAAGATCCCATTCCATGGTCTAAGTGAATTTCCAATGAGTGGACATCTACAATATGCAGTGCTTCCATGATAAGCACGGAACAACGCACCATCTCGTCGTCGTTAGTAGCGGGGTTGCTGCGAATCGACTCAATGCGGGGAGCTTGCGACCCCAACGTAAACGTGGTGAGGCTCAAGTCATCCTGAATAGACAGAGTCGAAAATTAACCCCCAAAGTGCCATCATACAGACGGAAGCCAGACTCACCAAGAAAGCAGGCTTGCTAGCCTCGAGGACACCGTCGATGGACGCCTTGATACCCGCAGACAATCCCGGCTCGAACTGCAACCAGAATTTGGACAAGAACAAGTTCAACCACTCCACGGACTCGGCGTCCGTCTCCAACTGTGTCAAGAAGGAAGTGAAAACAAACAAGTGAGATCTTTCTGACCCTGGCGACGTTGCCGGTGGATCCATATTCGACGGAAATGCCACCGTCAACTGCACTGGGCCATCCACAACGAAACTGTACCTTCTTCAATCCGAGCTGCCTGGCAACCTCGTTTTGGATCTTGCGCTTGAGCCTCTTCTGATGCCTTCGATACGCGCCTCCCACCATACCCAAAATTACGATGACCCATCCAATGCCCATTCCAAGGAACCCCACAAACCAAGTCATGAAAATAGCGGTGCTCAGGTAAATAGCAACCACCAAGTTTTCCCAATAGACCAGCTGCTCAATCATAGGTCTGTACGTGTCCAGTTGTGTTTGGATAGAATCCATGGTTGCGGCGAGTTTGACAGCGCCGTGTTGGATAGCAACAGGAAGATGGCCATCGTCTTCGAGGATGATGCCCGTGAGATGAGCCAAGGCGGCGCGCGGTTTCAGAACTGCGCCTTTCGCATCCTTTGTAGCCTGAGATATGAGATTTGCAGCTAAAACAGCCCGACTCGCCCCTCGGAAAGAGTCTGTGGCTTTGGGTGGAGCAGCTGCGTGAAGGGATTTGCTCTTGTTAGGTTGACGAAGAGCACATCACAGACGCGGTCCTGTCAAATCGACTGCTCGAGAACGTACGTCTATCTGCGACCACGGAGCTCGACTTGCCATCAACCTTTGGCACAGACTGGGGACCGGCTACCGGCACAATTGCCGCGGCCTTCGCCGGGTCTGCCTGCTCCAAAACTTTCGCGACCGCGTCCACAATGTTGGAGGGGACGGCCGCGGCAGGTGCGGGTGAGTCGACGGGCGGCACAGTGGCAGTAGCAGCAGCGGGTAGAGTCGAAGTCTCTGCTTTAGCTGTTTGCGCGTCTGTAGACGGCGTGTCGACTGGGCCTGGGTTTGGCCCAACGACAGGAGTTTGACCGAGCATTGAAGTTCGTGTGGGACTCGGACGTGTGGGATATAAATGCGGATATATAAACTAGGGAGAGACGCACCCTGCCAGAAATGACAGCCAAAAGTGAGACCAGGAAGAGGGAGTCGTTCCCAAGCCAATAATATATTTTTCTTGGCTATTGAGCAGATTGAGTCCTTTACCAGGTCTGAGACAATTTACGAACGATGGGACGTGTTCCGTCTTTTCGTAAACAAGAGGCAGATACGCAACGGGGTTCTGGCCGATAAAGGCAGTTAGGCAGACACCCGGACACACCGACGACCCACAAAAAGTAACTCTACACACACCAGTTATCAGTAGATTACCTTGTAGCGTATGATTGGTGAAGGGCATTTATGGCGAACGGGGCTCGAAGGACCCGCTTTTGCGACCACTTCATGTAAACAAACTTGGACAAATTGCACACCTGCATCGAGACGCGTCTGTTCCGCAGCTCTGCACCCTCCGATCCCACTTCATAAAGGTCCTAGGTAATCCGGAGAAGGAAATCCCAATCCGCCAAGGTGATTCTGTCTGTTTGGCCATCGCACCACCTTTGTGCTTGTTCCTGCCGGTCTATTGTCCACGGCGGTCCACGGCGTGTGGAAGACAGTACGGCGACCAATGGATACCCAAAGGTGGGAGGAGATGACCGAAAATTCGCATGGACCAGCATTTGCGTATCCGTGCAGGCCGCTGGGTCCGAATCCAGGTCGTAAAACCCGAGCGGCGGTTTTGAAATTGGAGGACTCAAAATTGTGTATTACTGGACACCACAAAAAATAATATCGTAAAACTATGCCTGAACGGCCACCGATACAAAAGTTCATCCTTCGCACTACAAACTACATATCCGACCAAAGTTCCCCATCCCCAATCGATTCTGCCCTCTCTACCACCCATACGGAATCTTCCCGCCATTCGTCGCGTTCGCCTGCTCCTCCAGCGCATGGCACTGGTACAACGCCCGGCTCTTGTACTCGTACGACTGTCCCGGAGCGCACGCGATGGAGACGCACTGCTTCAAAGTCTTTGATCCGAGGGAATTGTAGTAGGATTGCGCGGCTTCGCAGTCGTCTTTCTTGCCGTAGGTGGGGACGTAGGAGGGGGGTTGGTAGGTCGGGGTTTTGTATTCGGGTTGTTTGTATTCGGGTTGTTTGTATTCGGGCTGTTTGTATTCAGGCTGCTTGTATTCAGGCTGCTTGTATTCGGGTTGTTTGTACTCCGGCTGGTAGCTCGGGGGTTGGTAAGACGGGTAGTTGTTTGTCGCCGGCGAAGCAAAGTACTGGAAGAAGGTGGAAGCAGAAATGTCAGTGAAACGAAGATGGGGTTGGCAACTATGAATATGCGGATGGAGCAAACTTACAGATTTGTAGGTGCTCGGCGGCTGGTACTTTGGCTCGTATTTGGGCTCGTATTTGGGCTCGTACTTTGGCTCGTATTTGGGCTCGTACTTTGGCTCGTATTTGGGTTCGTATTTTGGCACGTATTTCGGTTCGTATTTGGGTTCATACTTTGGCTCATACTTTGGCTGGGGCTGGTACTTCGGTTGCTCGTAGTTTTGTTGGTACTGGCGAGCAGCGAGGGGAGCAGCAGAAGCGGCAGAGGCCATAACGACGGCGGCGAGGACTGCGGGAGCGACCATGTTGAGTGATTGGTGGGTGTGAGGAGGAGGAGAATGGAGTAGTGGTTGGTATTTGTTGTGTTGAGATGTCTGAGTGAATGATGGAGGGTGATTGCCCATGACGGTGGGCTTTTATAAGGGAATCTGGAGGGGGAAAGGAGGTGAAAGAAGGAGGAGGATATCCGATGCGTGCTGGGCAGACGGAGACGGGTGGCTGGTGCCTTGATACCCAAAACTTGCATCCGAAACGTTCGGACACCGCCATCCGACGCGCACAGCTTTCGGCGGCCGCTACTATGGCACTCGTACTGCCAGATTTTTCTGATTTCTTTGACGTTGTTCAGTACCTTCGTGAAGATGGACACGGTGAATCGGCGAGGGATGTGTGAAATAGTGCCAGTCAACATCGTCCCTCAGATCCCACAATCGGCACTACATCCACGTTCCAAGCTCTTCGACAAACTATCAACAGTTCGAGATCATCTGCATGGACATGTTTGACAATCTCAAACCCCAAACCAAAGCCAGAGCGACAATGAATGGAAACTTCTTTTGCAGTAGGTTCTATTCCGGCAACCCCAAACCCATCAAGTGCTAAGGACCGGCCAAACCACCAGTAGCCCATATTATACACAGAGTGGCCACAAAGCGGCTCCGACCAGACCCCCACACTTTTTCTCCGCCCCATTCCTTCGCTTATGCGGTGCGTGTGACTTGCCAGACGCGGATAACGTTGTCGGTGTAGCCAGAGAAGAGAGTCTGACCGTCTGCAGACCAGGCGAGGGAAATGCATTGGGGAACAGTGCTCTTCTTGCCTTGGACCTCCTAAAGTATAGCAACCAATTGTAAGCCCGGTATCCGCATATTGGGAAAATGGAATCAAAACGACCACTTACGGGGAATTCGGGGCGGAGCTCGTCGACAATGCTCTTGCTCTCGAGATCCCAGATCTTGATACCGCTGCCGGTAGCAGCGCAGAGCCAGTACCGGTTGGGGGAGAAGCAAAGGGCGTTGATCACATCTCCGGCCTCAAGGGAGTAAAGGTGCTTGCCCTCGTTCAAGTCCCACAAGTAGGTGATGCCGTCCTTGCCGCCAGAAGCGCAAAGGGATCCATCGGGAGAGATGGTGACGGTGTTGATGTACCCGTTGTGACCGAAGTGGTTGGTCTTCAACTTGCACTTGGTCAAGTCCCAGACCTATTGGTTTGTTGGAATTGTCAGGTCAGTTCGGGCCTTGGTCACTCAATTTGAACCCTCCACTCCCGCTTTCCGAAATCGACGTATCATCAAAATTGTGGTTGAATGTCTCATAGGCCGAAACCTCTGAAGTAGCAAATATTAAAGAATGATAATCATCTACGTCGCTCGATGGTCCGCTAAATCCTCGAGCGCTTTGCGAAAACGTCCCCTCCCTTCCACTTCCTAACATCCGTTCCCCAAAACAGAGTCGTTCTCTCACCTTAACGAGCTTGTCCCATCCGGAGGACACAATGACGGGGTTCGCGGGGTTGGGGGAGAAGCGAACGCAGGAGACCCACTCGGTGTGGCCATCTTCGGTGATGTTGAATTTGCACTCACCGAGAGTGTTCCACAATTTGATGGACTTGTCACGAGATCCGGAGACAATTTGACGGTTGTCAGGCGAGAAGGAGACGGAGAGGACATCGTTGGTGTGGCCAACGAAACGGCGGGTGGTCAAACCGCTGTTCAAGTCCCAGAGGCGAAGGGTCTTGTCTGATGGACCGTGTCAAGTCAGAATACCACCACCAGGACCAGCATACGTTGCTTCCAAGAAAACCTACCCCACGAGGCAGAGAGAGCGAACTGGCCGTCAGAGGAGATCACCACATCAGAAACGAAGTGGTTGTGGCCGGTAAGAGCACGACGAGGGACACCGTAGCTCTCCTCGCCGCGGGTAAGGTGCCAGACGATGATGGTCTTGTCTGGAAGCAGGAGCAGAAAATGGACAGAATAGGTTAGGGAGGGGCCCTGGAGACTTTGGACGTCCGCCTCCACCCAAAACCAGCCTTCTTCCATCAAATGAACCATATTCCTCCACTTTCGCACCCCGCAGCAGAACCCAACAAGAAACCTCTCGACGCTGACCCATTCCACTGGCTTCCAGCACCACCCGAGACTGTCCTATAGCATAATCGTGCACATAGCGAGCTGGGAATGGCATCCACTCAATGTCCTCTCGCAGTCGGAGTCATCACCCAGTCCATCCATCCATCCATTCATTCATCCATCCATCGCCATCGTCCGTCCATGCATCCTTCCACCCATCCTCTCCCTCAGAATCGGCAGGACCATCCCCCCAATCTCCTCGTACATCCTCTGCGGCCCGCCTTCATGGTGTCCCCGCCATATCCCAACAAGGTTCCAATGCATCCACCCAACATACCCCGGGAAGAGGACAGAATCATGTCGGGAGACTCGGGGGTGGTGGCGATAGCCGTAACCCACCCGCTGTGGCCTAAAAAATATTAAAACGGACGGAAATGAGCCAAACCATATTCAATTGCATCGGCGAGCCCTCTTGTCCCCGCAAATGGACCCGCTCTAGCTCAATGCAGCCAAACCAGGCGTTTAACATAAAGGTAAGCTACTCACCCTTAAGGGTTCCCCTGAGAGTCAGTGTGTCAGCCATTTTGCAGTTCGGTTTGGGGGGGTTTGCGTTCTCTCAAAGATATGAACAATCCTCGAATGGAACTTGTCGACGCGGAAAAGGTCGAGCAACGACCTTGCAGCCGGACATAAAACCTCGTCGCGTCGCACAAATTTCATTACGAGTCACGTGACGCTCTGGATACCCAGAGCAGTGCCTTCTCGCCATGCCTTGCAGATCACCGCTCCCATTTCTACATTCATTTGTTTTTTAGATTATACTTTACGACGATTTCCGAGTCATAACCAAACCCTTCCGTACGCTTACACGTCACCATATCATGTCCGCAACTTCTGAAACACATGGGCCGCCCAGCGCGGGGGGCACACGCGGTCGTGGCGGCGGGTGGGGCAGAGCGGCTGGGTCAACACCCGGACAGCATTCGTT
>JADGKA010000560.1:0-17912 GCA_027604605.1 Borealophlyctis nickersoniae
GGGTTTGGTTGGGGTGTAGGTGTGGAGGGGTGTGATTGACATTGCTGTGATGACTTTGAATTAGAAGGGTGGATGGGGAGGATCTATGAACGGGGTTTTTTATAAGGTGGGCCCCGGAGCAACTCACCCACGGAGCTCACGGCCGACGCGTTCAGGCGTTTGGGCGGGTTACAGCCACAAATCGCCGTTTTGCTTGCAGATTTCTTATATACTTTCTTAGTTTCTGGCGAGCCCCGCTTAGTCCAAGTACTGCAAGTGCTTCTTCGATTGGGCAATTGAAGTTCCCATTTGAGATGAGGATTGCTCGACTATAGTTGGAAAAGAGTAGCTTGTATGTGATGCAGCATGTAAGGTTTTTGAGGAGGTACCCGATGCTGCAGGTTGTTCTTGGATGGATCAATTGAATTTCCCTCCTTCGACGCCCCTTTTTAAAGGCGTATTTAGTCGGAGGGAGAGTGGGCATGCATGTGAATTACCATGTACAGAAATAATGCAAACACTAAAATGTGCCGAGTAACGCGTGGAGGGAAGGTCTTTCCAAAAGTTTCTTTTGGGCGGGACAACCGGCCACAAAGTCGCCGCGCAAAAGCCAGCAAGCAAGCAACAAGGAAAGACAAAAATTGGGTCATTCCATCTACATATATATATTTACCGAAACCTGGAATCGCCCTGCCCGTTTCGACGTATCTCCCTCCTTGTTGACCCCCCTTCCTTCCGATCCAGTGACGGTGATCTTGACCGACCTCTTCCCTTTTCATACCTTCCCCGTGCTCGTCCAGATTCTTCATCCCGGTCTCGGTGACCTGCCGCCTGAACACTGCGGTCGTCACATGACACGCCGGCCCGAGGACTTGCGTCCCGCCCGCTTCTTGTCGAATGTGGGTACCCGCGACTATGACTCCCTGCAGACTGGTCTCGACCTCTCTAAGGTCGGTCGTCGTGTCGCGGAGACCGAGGTCTGAATTTTTCATTGTTGTGCCTGCTGCCTTCTCCTCCTGACCGAGAATCGCCCGAAAGGGATGCATCACTGCTTACAGACCTCCGCCTCCTCTTTCCACTCCGTCCGCCGTCCTCCTTGTCATCGCGGCTAGCGCTGCGTCGTCGCCTTCTCTTCTTTGATTTCTTCTTTGACTTTTTTTCTTTATGTTTCTTTTCCGCGGGACGGGGATCTTCTGCAGGAGGAGAGGGAATAGCTTGTCGCCTAACATCTCCATTTAACGGTGCCCTTGAAGACATGGCACCTTGTTGATGTGAGGGCTTAGGTTTGGGGTCTCCTAATGCGATTGCTTTTCGTGCAGCCGCCTTTGGGTCGTAATCCGCCGCCTGCGTTGATAGTGAGACAAAGCAACCAGGCTCGCATGTTTTCGGTTTTGAGCTACGCACCAAGAGAAACTCTCCTTTTGCCGCACTCTCCTTCTCCCTCTCTATCTCCGCCAGCTTATCCTGAGTCTTCTTCAAATACGTAAAAGCATTGGCATGCCTCGGGTCTATCTCAAGTGCCTTTTTGAAATCCTCAATCGCCTCCTCATAGTTATTCTGCTTCACATATCTGGAGAGGCGAATCCCGTGAGCCTCCAATTGCGCCTTTGGAAATACAAACCCTGACTGTGAAAACGTACACGCATCCACGAGCGACCAGCGCGTCCGTGCATTTGGGATCAAGGGATAGAGCAGTGGCGTACTTGTGCATGGCTTTGTCAAGTTCATCTCGTTGAAAACAATTTACTCCTTCTTTAACGCTGCATAAACCTTGGTTAAAACCCCAATGGCACATTCAGTCACCACAAAACAGGGAGGAGATGCTTACTGTTCCATCGCATACGCTTTGTCCTGTCGGGTTCTCAGAGACACGTAATCTTCCACTCCAGATCCATCTGACCTGAATTGTTTAACAGTGAAATGTTTGAGCATTGTCACCCGTATTTGTCACGGATGGATGGTTTCCCCCAACCGTCCGCGTCACCAACCTTTTGCACCATCTCGAGCGATCCACAAGAAGACTTTTGTCACCAGGGATACTCAAATCCTCCAAGAAATGCTCCAAAGTAAAAGGATTTCTCGGGTCGTATCCATAAGGCGGAAGCTTTATTCGCCCTTTCGAAGCGCCCTCAACTTCGGATCGCAATTTTTGGACACGGTCCATGAACGCAGGATTTGAATCCATGAATTGTCGAATCCCCTTCTCAAGAGCCGTGTCGATCATGGGTGGGGGTGGAGGAGGCGGCGGAGCATCTGATACGTCCCCGGCGGAATGGCGACTGCTCCAAAAAGGCGGCATGAGTCCGTAGTTTTACTTATTATCGTGCAAACCCTGTCTACACGGGCGTTACCTGTCCGGCCATTTCTGTTTCCCTTTTGAATATGCAGTCTGTTGGGGAGGGTGTGAGGGCGGAAAGGGAGGTTCTTGCTACAGGAGGCGTTGTGCAAGTGGGGGATAGGCGGCCAACCGTAGCATGTCGCCA
Organism: Borealophlyctis nickersoniae; assembly: GCA_027604605.1. Lineage (NCBI taxonomy): Eukaryota > Fungi > Chytridiomycota > Chytridiomycetes > Rhizophlyctidales > Borealophlyctidaceae > Borealophlyctis > Borealophlyctis nickersoniae. Next base: position 2,463 of record JADGKA010000560.1, read on the forward strand.
CAGAAAAGGGTATCACTGCATACGGGGGCTCGGACTTGTGTCGTTGACTGGAGACGAAGCCCGTACCTGTGAGTACCGACTCATAGTTGTGCCAAAGGAGGTTTGCCTGGTGGGTGTGAAGCAGTTTGGGGTGTCCGCGGGTTGGGACCAATGAAATGCAATGTGCGGGGGGGGTTGGGAGATCAGTTTTGTTCGACAGCTTGTTGCTTGGGTATCCACTCGTAATGCAATACCCTCGGACCGACGCGTCCCATCTTTTGTTTCCCCCATCCATCTTTCGGAATTCCCAAAGTGGACACGCAGTTGTAAAGGACGGGACGTTTGTGAATTGCCCAGGATTCAAAAAGTAAGGCCCACATCCCCTGGCCACGGAATCGCCCCCAAGCGGTGCGGTGTCATTGTGGCAAAAGTGCAAGCCGCGGAAAAGTGGTTCTCGAGCGTGCTAAGGCCCAGCACGTCTCAATACTTTCCATCTGCGAAACTATCTTGCTTCGTCCAATGACGGTGCTTTGCACATCCATTCTTCCTTTCCATTCATCTTGTCTACAAAAGTCGTCAGTCATGAACTCCTGGCACCATAGCTTTCTTTCCCAGAACAGAACAGTACTGGCAACCCTCATCCCTCGTCTTTAGCTTTGGGAACCCCCCAACAACGTTCAAGACGTTCACATCGCGCGACGCGTAAACAAACGGAAGCACTCGTGCAAATTTGTTTCCTGGACATGGCCGGGGTGGGAGTACGAACGCTGTGGGAATATGGAACGGTGTCAAGTAGACTTGATATCAAGCCGTGGGAAAATGGATGTGGGAGTATGAACGCCGTGGGAATATGGAACGGTGGGAGTATGAACGACGTGGAAGAACTTATAAAGGGAGTGGTAAATCAATCCAAAGAACCCAGTAGTCCGTCATGATGATGATGTTCAAGCTTGCAACTCTCAGCACCATCCTCCTCCTAGCCTCAACCCAAGTCCTCTCCCTCCCCGCATCCCTCTCAATCCGCGATTCACCCTGCGGCGCCGTCCATATCCTCTCCGCCCATGGAGCCAACGCACCCCCAGGCCCAGATCTTACAGTCCCCCTCGTCACCCAAATCAAAACCCGTCTTGCCGCCAGCACCAGCACCATCGTCACAAGCGAAACCATCCGGTTCACTGCGTCATTCTTGCCGTCGTACCCCTCTTCCGCCGCCGAAGGCACGGAAGCAGTCAAATCCCAACTCCTTGACGCCGCATCCCGGTGCCCGACCCCCAAGATTGTCCTCATTGGGTACTCCGAAGGCGCACACATCGTCGGCGAGGCACTTGGGGGCGGCGGCGATGGCCATTTTTTGGGCCCCAAGACGCCCGGCATGAATGCATCCATCATCCGTGAGCACGTTAAGGCGGTGGTCCTCTTGGGAGACCCACGTCACAATATTGCTGATCCGTGGAGCGTGGGGCCAGCGACGAGGGGGGGTCTGTTCCCGCGGGATGCGGAGCCGGTAGCGGCGTTGAGTGAGTTGAAGGATTTGATTGTGGGGTATTGTGATAGAGATGATATATTTTGTGCTTCGGGGAAGAGTACAATTGTGCATTTGGCGGCTTTTTCAAGCATCAGGATGATGCTACGGATTTTGTGGCTGGGAAGGTGTGAAATAAAGAAAGTGGAAATTCTATACGTTCCTCAGAAAGACTCGTGTTCGTCCGTGGTTCTCGGGCGTTTTGTCTGTAAATCTATGCCGGGGTCGTGAAGAGGATGAATGGGGACAATGTCAAGTAGACTCAATCGAAAATAACAACATTCAAGCAAACTTCCTGCAGCCCATTCTTCCAGGTTTACAAGCCCATAGCATTTCTGTCCGCTGTAGCCTGACGCATAGGACTGGCAGTGCACCTCGCACGAATGTGTGCCCTGGATAGAACTCAGTGTTCATTCTTGCGGACTCTGACTTGAATAGTATGTTACAATGGACACCGAACCCCTCAACTCAAAAGAATCCGATATCCTTTTTGACTTTATCCCGCTTCCAAGGCTGCAACGCCAGGTACTCCTCCTTCCGCATTTTGAATAACGATTCGAAGTGGTCTTCTTCCAGGTACATCTTAGTCGCGGGGGAGATGTTTGGTAAGTCTGCCTGAGAAACTGGGGCATAGTGTGTGATGGCATTTTCTTTACCTCGAGCTTTGTTCGATCCAAATGTTCGGGAACTTTGTCGGAGAATAAGACGTCCATTGGGTATGTCTCGCGTTTGTACTCTTTGAGGACTTCGTCGAGGGGTCGTGTACGGGGTTTGAGACCCAGCTGTGTTCGGTTAAATAGGAGCATGAGATTGCCAAGTGTATTACGTATTAGTCGTCAAAAGGCGAGCACATACCTTTTCCTTCGGGAACTTTTTCCGGGTCCAGCCTGGATTGGTGTCCGAGTGTATACGGTGTTAAGTCCCGACAACGTAATGAACGTGAAGGGAGAAACGATATCTGCTTACCCTGAAACTGCGCCGTGAATTCCGCCGGTTCCTGATAAGCGTAAGTCACAAGCAAGGAAGTTTTTGTCTTGTCGTGTTCAGGCGACTGCTCGACAAATTTCTAGAAAGAAACGATAGATGATTAAAGAAATAAGAGACATTCCACGTTTTCACATTCTATGAGAATCAAGTACCTGCGCACTCTCCATCGCCATCGATTTCTCCCTGGGCTTTGATGTTGGACCAAACCACACATATACTATCTGCTGGGTGTCGAGGATCATGACGACGTTCGGGTCCAGATCTTCTTGGGTGAACCCTGGGACCTCGTCAATCTACAGTAGTACGAACGAATTGGATTATGAAGACTGAACCACTGAAATTCTGAGCACGATCTGTTTATCGGAAGGACGGCTTCGTACCTGGACCACCCCACTTCCGGCCGAACAACAAAACAATCGTGCAAGGTACCGTGACGTTGCTTTCTGTAACCCTTGAGGAACGCCAACGGTGGCACCAACGACAGCTTCCAACTCCTTTTGAGCGCCGTCTACGCCATCTCGCACAACAACGTTTGGTGCTCCCGCCGCTCCGAAACGGCCAGCCAGGCGCACAGCATACTGCTGCTCGGACGCCTTGCTATGTCGTCCGTACCAGAGGTACGAGCGAGAAGACGACAGGATTGCGATGACGTGGTTCGGGTTGAAAGATATCTCTGTGGGGTTACCAAATATACTCGTTGAAGACCCCTTTCTTCCAAACCTGCAATCAACGGGTCAGGTCGTACCGTTCAGCTCACACTCGACGGCTTTACATATCTCGTCATATGCTTCGCGGATGTCAAAAACTATGACCGATGATCCTACCGGCGCCGCTGGTGGAGGGGTGGACAACCTTACAACTAGGCTTTGGTTGCCAAAAAGAAGGCACAGGTGTTTTGGCTCTACGGAGGAGCGGTTCGCATGATTCAACATGCACAATGTTGAAAACCAATGCCGCGATGAGGCGCTCATACCTTTACCCTCCACTACTCGTCTTTGAACCACATCCCCACCCGTCAACTCACTCAGCTCAATCGTCATGAGAGCACTCGTCCCCTTCTGTGTGATCGAACTAGCACTCCCCTGCCAAAAATAGCTGATACACTTATCCACACCGCTGTACGCCGGCCGGTAGACGTACAGCAGAATATAACTTTCCCCACGGAACAGCTGACCACGCCACTTGGGTTCGACTTCGTACCGCTCAAAGTTTTCGACCCGGTAGATGATTAGACGGCCGGTTTGGCCGGTGTCGGGCAATGCGGTTTGGTCGGGGGATGGAGGGAGGCGGAGAAGTAGGCGGGGGATGTCGATCGGCGGCTGGACGAGGTTTGTGACGATGTTGCCTTTGGCTTCGGATACGCGCATGGCGATGGGGAGGGAGCCTTCGTAATCTATGAACTTTTCCTGGAAGATGCGTAATGTTCGTGAGCATAGTTGACACACTGTCCGCCAAACACAACCTAAACGACATTGCTTCTCGGAAATGTGTACCTTCCATATGGCCGACTCTCTATCTTCGTACATCTTTTGTACAAAAATCATCGCTCCGGTCGACTCCCTCATGTGCATAGCTAATCTTTTGGCAACGAGGCTACCGAGTGCCCGATGCTCACTCGAAGACTTACTCCCCATCCAAAGCAGCACCTCCGTCGCACATTGCACAACGTACACCGAATCAGGCTCCAAGATGCTCTTGCTAGGAGCTGCACCCTCATAACACAGACGCAGCTTACGACGTCGAATGAGCGCCTCCATCACGCGGAATATGCGGAGTGTGCCCGCGGGAGGTGGGTCAGTGGAGTCGAACTGCGCTGGTAGCGTACCCCGCGGCAGACCGAGATGCGAGAAAAACGCTGCGCAGAGTTCGTGGTCGTCGGGTTCGACGAGGAGGACTCTGGGACGGTTGCTGCGCAGTTTGCGGATACGGGTCGCAACGTCCATTGCTTTTGCTCGGCAAACACGGGAAGATGACTTTCCATTCCAATGATAGATTGTGCTTCCTATAAACAATTAGGAAAATGGAAGGGCACAGTTGCGCAGGATCCGCACGTCTTACCAATGTCAAGAGCAAAGGCCGCGTCACTCCTCAATGACTTCCACGAGACTTCCACCATGCCGATCGTCAGTCTCACCTTTCCATAAACCCCTATCAAAACCTTCTGCTCCCCTTTACTCAATTTCGTCTCATCCACAAAAACCACACCAGCCGCCTCTTCCGAATTTGCATCGGCTTTCGCCTTCCCCAATTCCTCGCGCAGTTGCTGATCTCCCGTAATCCCAATCTTTCCCAACAAATCAAAGCTACCCATCCGTACCCGTTCCAAATCGTGGACCCACACTCCCCGCTCCATCGCCGTCCGCGCAGCATGACGCACAATCACATTGTTGGTGAAAATGACGTCGAAGCAGTGTGACGGGTCATGGGAAGGGAGGGCATCTCCAACAGGTTTGCCACCACAGGTTTCCGCAACGTGTACATTCTCAAATTGGGATGCTTGAACAACGTAAACGGGTGTGGTGGCAATCTGGTGAAGAAAATAGTAGAACGTGCCATCAATGACGGACAGCCAGTAAGATCCAGGTTGATGCAACCCGACAGAATCGGCTCCTGACACGATTTCCACTGGGCCCTCCACGCAGTCCTGCCCCACCAGTTCGCACGCGGGTAAGAAGGCCTTATTCACGATGACTCGCCGAATTTGCATCACCCAATTTGCAGCTTCGTATGCCTTACGGGCTCGGAAAAAGGAGACCCGTTTGGTTGTGTTGATTTGAAATTCCACGCCAGGTGCTGCGTGTCCTCCTCCTGACGCATCTGCAGCGGACGATAAAGTATCGACAAGGCGGACGGAAATGGCCGAGCTCAGGTTCATGCTTTCCAGCGGTGGTTTGCCCTGCGTGTACGCTTTCATGTCGTCCACATAAAAGTGAAGCATCCCTTCTTCGTCCAGTACAACCAGACGCTGGATCCACTGGTTGCGGCCTTTTCCTGACGCCTCTGAAGACGTCAGACAAGACAACACGCCAAGAAGCGACGCTCCCTCCCGATTGCCTACAACGATGGTGGATACTGGACGATTTGACTGAGGTCCCGGTGGTGGAAGCTGCTGCATGCTATTGGACGGGCTCACTTTCAAGGTCGCCAACTGATCGTGAGACGCGGAAGGTAAAAGCCCTGTGCTGCCGTACATCCCCCCTTTTGTCGACAGACTTTTCAATGTATGCAACCAATGATCACGGTCTGACGTGGACGTCGCCTTGAATCTGCAAACCCGGTCCCCCGCATCAATGGCAAATCCAACCTCATTCGACCCCACAGCAAATCCGTCCACTTTCTTGATTGCGCTCAAAGATACGGAAAAAAGCGGCACCTCTGAATCTTGCTCCGTGCTCACGTAAAGCCGCGACCGTTTCAAAGATAGATACCGGCGCTCCCAGACGCTTCCTAGCCATCCGCGTCTTTCCAGATCCATGTAACCATCGAGATACACGGGTTGTGGAGCAGGAGGTTCCGTGACTGAACCCCGCCCTCCCAAGGAAGCGATAGAAGCCGACGACGATGAGTGCGACAACGTTCCCGGGCGTCGAAGAAGCGACCCGGACCGCCGCACGGTGGATGATTTCCGACGTTGCATGAAATCTGCTACTGATGGGTGCGGAGGAGGGAGGGAAAGCATATCATCTTCCCCGATGGACGTGACGGAAATCCGGACCGGTGGTATAGGTTCGGCAACTAAATCCATCATGATCGGCTCAATAGACTCTTCCTCATCAAACCAACGGTCAGCACTGGCCGACGGGTCCACTGTAGCGAGGGGCGGGTACAAATCTTCTTGAAACGTTTGCTCCCCTTGCGCTCGAGGCACGTAGACTGAAGTAGTCTCCACCGAAAGATCCGTACTGCCATGATTCCACTGTGTTACGCCGTCAAGAAAACAACAACGACACACGATCCGGGCTAGCGGGAAATGATGACTACCCACCCAAGGCGCAGAAAACGAGCGATTTCACATTTGGCGCTCACGCAGAAATGCTTGGGCAGCATCTCGATACAGGTCTAGCGGCAGCGAATTTGTGTGGATTGAGCTCCGTCTCGCATTACATGCCAAAAACACATCATTGATACATTACCGCTTGCTTATCCACCTTCACCGTTGACGCATGCTTCAACACTCCTTCCGTCAATTCGTAAATCCGGATACCCTCCCCTCGGGACCCAAAATACAGAAGCGGCAGAGAGGGATCCCAAAAGGGTTGCAGTATACCAACACCCGAACCATCCGTCACAGGAATCGTTTCGACCGGTTTGGATAGGTTTGTCGTATCCCAAAGCCCAATCTCCCGCACCCCTTGCTTTCCGAACCCGCTCGTGGCCACCAAGGGGTCGGGTGTCAGCCAGGCAACTCGACAACCTTTGGCTGGCGAATGGTCTGTGGTCACCGACTAGTAGAGGGTTTCATATTCTTCTTTCAAAACCAAGGTCAATTCCATAGTAAGAAGCATCGGTCAAAATACCTGTACTGGATTGATGCTGGTTCGAGGATCATACACGTGCAGCATCCCATCCGATGTCCCAACCGCCAGCGCATCCCCGCAATAATCGAAAGACACGCTCTGCGCAGTCGCGTCGTTGGGTACCGACAGACAGATTCGGTCTTGCATGCCTTCAATATCCCACAACCGAACTGTAGCGTCCCTAAAATCCACAGATCCAAGTTAATTCGCTGTTGAAAACCATACAGAATAACAACACCAATCACTCACCCAGCCCAACTCGCCAAAATATTCCCCACCGTGGGATGAAACTTGACGCCCTCCACCTTCTTCTCATGGGCCGCCAAATACATCTCCGCAGCGTCCACTTCCCTCACGGGTGCCCCTGCGATCGGCTGCGCTAGCACATCCTGGGGAAGTTTCCAGATTCGGATCAATGTGTCGGTGCGCGTGGAGCTGGCGAGGATGGTTGGGCTGAGGGGGGAGAATTCGAAGTCTTGGATTTGTTTTGCGTGGGCTATTGGTTTAGAAAGCGGTGCTGTCTATTACGACGAACGTGCTAGATAAAAATGAGGGGATCTGCCCTTACGTAGGATTAGAGGCGGGTTGGCCTCAATCTTGATGGTTTCGACAGTGGCAGTGCGTGGGATAGGGAATACGGCAATACTTGATGTATAGGGGACGGCGAAAAAGAGTTCGCTACACTTTATTGGAAACGTTATGGCTCTGAAAATGTGAAAGGAGTTGTGCGCGGTGCCGACTTCCTTACTTTCAACTTTGTGGGTGCGGTGCTGTCCACCTTAAGCGAAGTGTAAAAGGGTTTGGTGGGGGTTCCTGAAAAAATATTTCTGAACTTCGACGCTGGTTTATGGTCCATCACTTTGATTATATCGCTTGAGATTGTTGCCAGCTGAACGATTGTGGGAAGCTCTGTTGTTGTATCAGAAGCGATGAAGAGAGGAAATGAAACCGGGCAAAACGCGAAACATATGAACTTATGTAAGCGCTGCTTGGGCATGATCGCATTCTTGTTCTAAAACCACTACAGTGACAAACTATCTATCACCTCCTCCCGCGTTTCCCTTTGCCCTTCCCTGCCTGCTTTATCTCGTCCGTGGCTTTTATGATTCGATGAGTAGGCATTAACGTTTCCTTTCCTGCAACAGCAAGGAGTAGAGTTGGTCAATACCGACATTTTCCCATTGCCTTTGAAATCAAACGTACCGGCGTTCTCCATCAACACTTCCGCTAAAGTTGTTCCTCCAACATTTCCAGTAAGTGAACGTCCGGCAATGCCTTTTGCAACCAACGGCTTGGAGAGCATGACCTCGAGTTCGCGTCTCATGGCGGCGACTCGGTCTTTGGCTCTGGTGTCCTCAGAGTCAGACCCAATGAGATCTTCATCCAATTCAATGTCCATTTCCTCCGCCGCCTTTTTGTACCAGTTCTTGTCATGTTTGTGCTGAGAGGAAATATTAGTCTCCGCGTGAACCGGTAGCAAAAGCTCATCGCAACCTATGCAAACCTTTGATACGACGTGCTCCTCTTGGTCAATCTTTCGCGCCAAATTGATTCGCTGCTTAATGTTGGAAAGCACTGACATTTCGACAGGAAACTCCGGCACGCCGTCCGCTGCAGCAAAAGTCAGATGTTTTAACCACTAGGCCAAATGAATCAAATAGGGCGAGATTCTCACCTTTTCCCAGCACCTTGCAAATCTTTTTGTATAAGGGCTTCTCTCCAGGAGAACACAGCATGACACTCACACCATCGCTGTGGGCTCTGGCTGTACGCCCGGATCTATGAACATACAAATCGCCCGTTCTGGGGAGCTGGTAATGCACCACGTGTTCGACGTTCGGAATGTCGAGACCACGGGCGGCAACGTCGGAAGCTATCAGTACTGCTGATGGGGTATCGCGGAACCTGAGTGTGAGGCGTCAGCCAACTGTCAGCGGAGTGCTGCGGCAAGTATTTTACCTATCAAGGTTTTTTAACCGCTGTCGCTGCTGCATCTCAGCGTGAAGCCCAAACGCTTGAACCTTCATAAGCGTCAAGACGGGAACCAGACGTCTGATGGCGTCGATGCTGTTGACGAAAACCAGGGTTCGGCCCGGATACCGAGCGATAATGTAGTAAAGGTATGCATCCTGCCAAGCTATGATTGTAAGACATGCCTGAAGACGCGTGTAATAGGCGGAGTCGCTATACCTTATCAGTGTGCAGGCAGTCAATTTTTGTTTCCAGCAACTGTGAGGCCATTGCACCTTCAGGGGTGACATTGATATAGACAGGATCGACATCTTGGAATTCCAGTCTGTGCAAAAGATCCTCTACCAAAATTCACAAGTTAGTGCAAGACTTTGAAGCGGGTGTCGGCAGAATGCAAGTCGTCTCACCAAACGTCGGTGGCCCGCCTTTTTTCTTCGTGGGTTTGCTCAAGTTCAATTTAAATCGCGCATCGTCAACCAGAGTTGCCGAAAAGATGAAAGTGCGGCGACAATGTTTCCCCTTTGTCGCCACTTGGGAGTCGTCTCTGGTGGCGATGCAATGACGTTAGGCATTTCATACTGAGCAACTGACAATATCAACACTGCACTTACTTGCGGTTCGGAGAAATCGCCGCCAAAATGTGATCCAAATCTTTGAAGTGACCGCTTTCGAGCATACGATCTCCTTCGTCAATGGCCAGGAAGGAAATACGGCGCAGTCGAGCGAGCAAAGCATCATCCTAGAATACATAAATTAAATAAAAGTCCCTACACTGCAAACATGTTTTTGTTTCATTGCGTACTTCAGCCACAAGCTCCCACAATCGACCGGGCGTCGCGACAACGACATCAGGACGTGTTGTTAACAAGCGACGCTGTTTCTGGGCCGACATTCCACCCACAACCGCAACAATCTATGGCCACACACACTGTCAAACTAGATTCATAGCAATGTTCAACGGCTGGAATGAACAGTACCTTTACTCTCATGAATTTTGCAACCGCTTTCAAGTGATCAGTCACTTGAATGGCCAACTCTCTGGTTGGGGCGAGGATCAGGGCGTGGCATCCAGGATCCTCTTTGCCAACTACAGTCCGCTGTGCCAGAGACTGGAGAATTGGCAGACCAAAAGCGAGCGTCTTGCCTGATCCCTGTTGTTTTTAACTCAGTCACAATAGGTTTTCCACAATGGCAACTCATCCAATGCCCAACTAACCGTTTCAGCCGCTCCGATAAGATCCCGCTCGCCACCGAGCGTGACCGGGAGAGTTTTCGATTGGATTTCTGTCGGAGCCGTGAATTTCAGAGCACGAAGTCCTTTTACGATCACGGGAGATAGTGGGAACGTCGACCATCCAGACATGTCGACATCTTCCCCCTCATTGCCTACGTCCTCGCTTCCGCCTTCCACCTCCTCTCCTTTGTTGTGCTCCTTCTCCCGAGACGTTCCATCCGTTTGCGCTTCTTTGTCAATCTTGCCATCTTCCGCCATATCCACATCCTCATCATTCGCTTCCTTCGCTTCATGATCAGCTTCCTCCCCTTCCATCTCCTCGTCGCCCCCTTCGACAAAATCATCAATATTTACAAATTTCTCCGCCAATTCCTTCGGGAGAGGCTTTGTGGGCTCAGCTGGCGGTGCTTTTGGCTTTACATCCTTCACTTTCTGGACGAAGGAATGAGCGCTCTGATGAGACCAACCCGTGGTCTCACAGTTAAACGCGCGATGGAGGGGATCCTCACCTTAAATTTAATGGTCGTTCCGCCGCCGACCCCATGGTCATATTCCACATCTACACCCTCAATTTCCTCCAAACAAAAAAACCCGCCTAGGCCCTCATCCGCGGCGATAAGGCTCGAGTCAGACGGCCGGATTTCGGACCACGCGAGCTCGTCGATTGGAACAGTTTGACCCTCGGCTTGCGTGGTTAAAGTTTCGTCCACTGCTTTCGCAACATTTGAAGGAGCAGCCTTCTTCCTCTTCTTTTGTTTCGGCTTCCCCGTATGTGCGGGTACTTCGCTGGTGCGCTTTCGTTTTCCTTTCTTCACAGTCCCAGGCACGGACGTGACCGAGGGTCCGTCTGCCACCTCAACCTGCGACGACCCATTCTTCACGTTCCCGTCCTTTTTCGCCACCTTCCCCCCAGACCGCTTCGAGTCCTTTGTTGTAACAACCCACATTTTGCGTAATTGTTGCAGGCCGTGCAAAAGTGCAAACACCCGCAGGAACAGACCTCCGAAATTTCGGACAAAAAGAAATAACAGCATTATGCGGCGCGGTCACTCAGCAGAGGTTTCGGACTTCGGTTTCCAAAAAATCAAAAACCTTCTTTGGCCACATTTCCAACACCCCCGTTACTATTGGATATCATGGTTCGCCTATGTGTACTATGCAACAAGGAGCGAGCGGTGCTCAAGCGTCCAAAGACGGGGCAGCAGATATGCAGGCAATGCTTTTTCACCGTGTTCGAAATGGAAATTCATAACACGATAGTCGATAATGCCTTGTTCAAGAGAGGGGATAAGGTCGCCATTGCGGCCTCGGGTGGAAAGGGTGCGTAACCACTCTCTGCGTTAGTGGATGTTTGCGTGGGTTACCGTATAGGTATGGTAGCAGAATCGCTAATTTAACCCGATATATTTGTTGCAGATTCCACCGTCCTTGCCCATGTAATGAAACTGCTCAACGACCGGCACGACTATGGTCTGGAACTATTTCTATTATCCGTTGACGAGGGCATTACTGGTTACAGAGATGATTCGCTAGAGGTTTGTCTTAAATGAATGCGTGCAAGAGTCAAATAGGCCGACATGTGTATTGACGATGGTATCATTGCACAGACGGTAAAGCGAAATGAGCAACAATACGAAATTCCTTTAAAGATTGTCTCGTATGAGCAATTATATGGGTGGAGTATGGATGCGATTGTTAAGGAGGTTGGGTTGAAGAATAACTGTGGGTACCATGCGGTATCCGTCTTTCCCGTCTTCACCCCATGTTGTTCTGACGAGTTCGTGAACAAAAAGGTACATTCTGCGGCGTTTTCCGGCGACAGGCATTAGACCGTGGCGCAGTCATGCTAGACGTAAACCACATCGTGACAGGCCATAACGCCGATGATATCGCTGAAACGGTGTTGATGAACAGTGAGTCCCGAGCGAATGGTTTCTTGAAGGACAGGATATGGAACGCCAGGGTTACTTTTTGCAGTTCTACGGGGTGATATTGCGCGTCTCCAACGCTGCACCGCCATCCGGACAGCAACAGACGAAACCATTCCTAGATCTAAGCCATTCAAATATACGTACGAGAAGGAGATCGTCATGTAACGTATCCGCGTTCCTTTCGTACTCCCGATTCGTTTAAAGGATATTGATAGTTGCTCCCGTGTATGCAGGTACGCATACTTTAAGAAATTGGATTACTTCTCGACCGAGTGTATATACTCGCCCAACGCATACCGAGGCTACGCACGCACGTTTTTGAAGGATCTGGAGGCCATCCGGCCAAGTGCCATTATGGGTGCGTACGCCACAACGCAAAGCCTGTGCTAAGCTGACTCTCTGGCTAACACGAATCTTGGTAGACATTATCCATTCCGGCGAGGCATACGAACTCGGCACCGACGTCAAAGTCAATGTGCCAGTGAAAGGGCGTGTTGTGGTGGGAACTTGCGAGCGTTGTGGGTACATGTCGAGCAATAAACTTTGCAAGGCTTGTGTGCTGCTCGAGGGATTAAATCGGGGATTGCCCAAGTAAGTGGAGCTTCGTTGATACAACGATCGGAATAGGGTCGCGCAGTTTTGACTGACGTCACCTTTGAAATAGGTTGGGAATTGGGAACGCCGATAAGATTGTAAGAACGGATTGCCAGCATGCCTTTCTCCGTGTGGTTTTCTTTGCTCACATACGTTTTTCTTTTTTGAATACAGCGACGGGATAATAATGCGGAGAAGGACGCGGACATTGGACGGACAATACAGCATTTTTCAGAGGTTTGTCTTTCCATTCACGCCTTATCAATGTATTACATGGATGTTAATGTGTCGTTTCTGCTCCAGTTGTCGGTCAACAGGAACACGAATAATTCTTCTTAAATGTCATTTCTCTTGATGTAAATATACTTTTATATAACCTGTGGTGCCACTGTAAAATCTTCACTTGAGAGAGTTGCAGGTTGAATCTGGCGCTGGCGCGCCTTATAATTACTCGTTTGAAGATGTAGACTCTTCCGGGACGTTTGTTCGTCAAGGATCCTTGGTCAGTGCCGGTTTAATGGTGCCTCATGGGATGGCGACCCCAAATCATGACCTGCGCAACACAAAAAGAAACGCTTTCATGCTGGCGCAAAATGGGGACGAATGCATCCCAGCCAGCGACCATCAAGCGTCAACAGGAGTCGGAAAAAGCGAGCGAAAAGAAACTGGATTTGAACTAGGTAGAAATATGTATCTTAAGTCTCACTTGTCGATCGGCGAGGTTGGCTTCATCTCCGCGATCAGCTTGGTCGCCTCCGCAGCCTCCTGTCTCCTATACTCCAGCAAATCGTCCACCCATATCCCCTTTGTGACTTCACCCTGATGCCCAACATTCACGATCCGTTCCGGTGTATTCACATATCGAATCAACATCTCCACCGTCGCCACGTCAAGTTTAAAGCGTTCCGCCAGTTTCTCTGGGGGCCAATTGGATGGCCCCGCGGTTCGGCGGAGGTTGAAAAGCTGTTCGAGGGTTTGGGCGGGGAGTTTGGAATGGTGGGGTTCCGCGGGTGTGAGGTCTGTTGTTGTGCTTTTGGTTGGGAAAGGGTTTACTTCGTCGGCTGGTTCGTTTGCTTTTCGGTGAGCGAGGATGGAGAGCATTGGATTATCCTGCGTGAGCAGTCGTGAGTTTACAGATGCAAAGGAAATGTGGAGTTGGTATGGCATTGAATGTGCAAACCTTGCGGTATCGTGCTGTCTTGTCTTGTATGTCCAGACCTAGCCGGTTGAAATTTGCAACGACGTTCTTGTCCTCTTCGCGAGGGTCTAGTAGTTCTCTTAGAGGTTTTGCTCTTTTAAGAAGATGCGGAACACCAGTTTACGTACCGACTGCAGGCTCTTCCTCGCGAGTCGCCTTTTCGTCTCCTGGTAATAGCACGCCCATCCCGCCCTCATTAGTGGAAGCTGCTTGACGGGGCGTGATTGGCGGCGGAACTGGCGTGGCCGTTGGTGCTGAATGTACTGGTGGTGGTCGAGTAGGGAACTTCCTTACAGCCTGTTTCGAGCTTTGACCCCCCATTTTCGCCTAATTTTATAATGCTGGAATGATCATGAAAGAAGCGTCGGTAAAAGAGACGGAAGAATGGGAAAATCGTTAGCACGGTGCAAAAGTTCCCAATTGGTTCCCGGAGACTTCCCTCTCCCAACCTCGCCGCCCACTTCCAACTACCCACCACGACACACCACCCCCGCCTGCACTGTATTCTCCGTCCACTTTGAGGGCTATCCTTCATCGTGTGCCGTCAGCAACAATGGCCGCAGCCTACCCCGAAACTATTCGAGAGGAAGCGTGGTAGACCTCCCAGACATCGTTCGCCGTTTGAGGAGTTCATTGGAACCGTACTAAGGGCATACACAACATAGCGAACCAAGGTCCACAGGCCACGGGTTACCCAATACTAGGAGTTGCGTGTTGGTTTGCTCAGGCCCCCATTCATGAACTCCGTGCATGGTATTTGGCTGGCATGCCCACGAAAAGTCATTTCCGACCGACCGTCTATCCGTGCGTGTCGACCCCTCAAGCGTCCTCACTTCGACTGCAATCGGGTACCTACATTTTAGTAAGGTAAGGCGGTGATCCTGGGATGAACGTGTGGGTGATCTGTTGGTTGTGTTGAATCGCGGTGGTGTCGGAGCCGCGGAGTCTAGATATTTTGTGCTCAAGCACCGCTGACTGTGGCTTGTCCCGCTATTGCGCCACCTCCGAACGTGCTTGCATCATGGCTGGACTGAATTTGTCAGACGCGTCGCAAATAAAGGCCGCCCGCATCTTCACGAAACCTCACACTCGCGCAACTCAACGAAAATGGCAATCAAACTCTTCATCACCGGTGCAACTGGATACATCGGCGGATCCATCCTCACCCTCCTGCTCAACTCCGCGCCAGGGAAGTACGACATCACCGCCCTTGTCCGCGACGACTCCCGCGCTCAACCTCTGTCCTCCTTGGGCGTGACGCCCCTCGTGGGATCCCTGGACGACGCGGCCCTTCTCGAGAAAGCATCCGCTCAAGCCGACGTGATCCTCAACATTGCCGACGCAGACCACGTTGGTGCCGCCAAGGCCATCCTCTCCGGCATGGAACAACGCGCAGCTGCTGGTCAACCAGCCCCCATCCTCATCCACACTTCCGGCACTGGTGTCCTCCTGGACAACGCCGGTGGCGCCCACCCATCTCCCACCGTCGTTTCGGACAAAAACATGTCCCTCTATCA
>JADGKA010000561.1:0-17900 GCA_027604605.1 Borealophlyctis nickersoniae
CCCCAGTCCCAACCTGCCGCATCTGTCCCCTCATCATGCCCAACTGCCCTAAATGCCACGCAGGACAAGTGTGCGTCATCCGCAGGCAAACGTGTCGCTCTTGTGCTGCCGCTAGATGCGTTTGGCGCAAGTAAACGGTGGAGCTGGATTTCGGTGTGGTGGGGAGGTGTGGCGGCGTTGAGCGCTGTTGTGTGGTAGAAACGGTTTTTTCATATGTTCTATGATGTGTTTGTTTGTTTTGTCCGGTTCTCCGTCTTCCTATGGGTCAAAGAGAGAGACCAAGAGACGATCTTCAAAAATAGATACCCTTTTCTGGGGTTGGGAACGGACGGGTTTCCATTGTTCACCTAAACATCATTTTCTTTTTTGCTTCATTGCCATGATTTTCCTTTCGCTTCATTGTTTCAGCTTGATTTCGTCCGGGCGTCATGGAATGGTGCGGTTTTTATGCAACCGGTAATTTAATGCCAAAAAAGTCCTGTTCGCGAAAAGGTGAAACCCCAAGATGTGGCCAATTTGAACAGCCTTCCGTCGGCAAACATGGTCCGAAATTAAGTACCTCCATACCGCACGCCGACCTTTAGTCCGTCAACCGGTGAGCGGGACAAAGGCTAGATCGCCCGAAACTGCGCGGTATCCAAACATCATCATCCTCCTGCCACCTATGTTTTGTTTCCTGTTTTGGCACACGAAGTATTGGGCATCACCGGTAGCGAAATGGACGCGGGATTATTTACGCATGAATCTTCCATTCTTGCGGATTCTATTTTCAAAGGCATTTGGTGGACTTGGCAGAAATGTGGTATGCGTTTTCGGGTTTAATAATCGCCGGCGAATGCGAACGCAAGCAGGCCAAAAAAGGGAAGACGAGAGGGTATCGTGGCACGCCCAACAAAAAAGTCTTGGTTCACAATCTCTCAAATCGTTTTTTGGCTCCTGGTGGCGCGCAAGGTACGCTGGGTGTTCATAACGTTCGATTGGCTGCGCAGTCAATATCTTCTCGACGACGCTTGGTTGGCATATCAACAGACCGTGTTGCGTACATGTGTCCACGGTACTTGCCACCGAGAACGTAAAAACAAGACCGGTCACGATAAAAAACACGTACAAGCGGCACGAAAATTCGAGCGAGTGCGGACCTCTTGTTGTCACCAATATTTTGATGTAAAGGAAAACCCATTAGAACAATCGCAATGTTGGGGGCGGTACAGTTCCCGCACGGCATTTTTTTTACCCCTTCACGCGGCCAGGATTCACCGGCCAAAACCACAACGAAAATATCGGCGGAATGCTATGGTATCCAAAAAATGTGGTGCGACTTCTGCCTCACGATACTTCGAAACCATAATACCAACCCGCTTCCATTTTGGAACGGGATCCTGGGGATGAAATTGTACAGCGGTGTTTGCTTCCGTCCATGATCAAACAATTGCATTATTGGTTTTTCGGTCCGATTATTGTTTCCATTCCACTGTCCACGTTTGGGTGGGAATGCGCAGCATCTTGAATGCTACAGTGGAGTTCCGGACGGGCCCTGCTTTCACTCCCGAGGGAAATATAGCGCTCTGCAAAAGCTTTTTTCCGTTTTTTTCTAGCCACATTGAGTGGACATGGAGCAATAGAGCTGAAAAAAGAAATCACCGTAAAAGATGGGGTGTTGGCAAAAAGGCTCACCGAAATGATTCCTTTCACATCCTCTTAAAAGCTGAAGGCCGCGTGTTTACACGGAGCTAATAATGCAGATGACTGAAAGCAGAAGGGAGAGCAAAACTGCGGCGTGAATGAAAAGGTTATGGGGCGATTGTACCACGCCAACGAGATTCTTCCCAAAAAGAGGGACGATGTTTTTTGCGCCAAGCCAAAGCACAACTCTTCACCGGGGTATCCAACATCCCGAAGAGAAAAAAGGAGAATTGTTCCAGACGGCAAATTGGCAGACAATTTGAACGGTTGGGTATTTAACCGCTGTGGACGCAGCAAACCACTCAATGATCGGAGCATTGCAGATTTTGGAAAAAGCGTTCAACAGCAGCATACAGTACCCCTCGCTGTGGTGACCAAAAGAGGAAGGAAAGACATACACAAGGTGTCATACCTGGAGGTTGTCGTGCGGGGTAGCTCGTTCGCCAGAATCTTCGCGACTGTCACCTGCTACTTTTTTTTTGACGTGCGCTCGTCCTATCCAATAGCAACGCAACTTACGAATGCAGTCCATGGACTACATCCGCACACTTATACAAGTACCAGGTGTGTCGTGACTTGTACGGTGTTCGTGACGCGTCTGTGGGAATGTGCATAGTGTTCACTTCGCAGGCCCCGCGTTTAATGAAAGATCTGTCTTCTTTTTTGCGCTCGAGCATCAGGCAAGCCCGTGCGTTAAACGAATGCCGTTATCAATAACATTTGAATTTGACACCTGACAAAACAGATAGTTCCGCCCCCTTTGGGCATTTCATCACATTGGGGGGAATGGTCTTGAATGTGCTGCGCGCGCAAGCCTTTTCCCTAAACCTCCCTCCACGCACTCCCATGGCCCCACAAAGAACTCTCTCCACGTTCGCCACATACCGGTCGCGGTTCACCAACAAAACCAATGAACCGCTCAGTCACAATCAGCGTACGTCCAGGAGAATGCTCCCGTCAGGCTTTGTGACCCCCACGACATTTGGCCTTTTTTTTCGCTTCCATGTTTATGCCCAGATGAGCAAAATGAAATTGCAGCAGATCGCTGACAATACGTTTCCGTTTGACCTTTTGGCATGCGTTTTGCTTACATTTTGCCAGCGTGAAAGACCTGAATCGGATTTTGCCCATGAACGGGCAGATTCCCATTGTAAGCGAGCAATGAGAAGAATAAAAATGATTGGACTCAAAACGCTCCGTGCGTGGAAAGTGTCGTGCTGAGCAGCTGGTCGCTGCCAACGGAACAATCGTGGTCTCAAATTGTGGGTGCGTTGAATCTGCAAGGTTCCCTTTTTTCCCGTGCAAAGAGAGTTGCTGGATACCGGTCACGATGTTCAATGGGTATCGAACGTCCACCGGACGTCTGCAAAAAAACCTTGATACATCCGACCCTTTAAACGGAAATCCGTAGGTCGGGCGACTGCGGGGACAACGTGTAGGCCCTTCTTCGAATGGGAAGGTTGTCTCTACGTCCCACACATACCAACGCACCATTGACTTTGGCCGTCCAAGCTCAAATTTTCAGTTCTTACACGACACCCAATGCATCTCGCTCTTTTTGCAGGACGGAGTCTAAGGAGCGGGAAAAAAATCTCGCGTTATTAGGCGTAGGGAACGAGAAGTGCACCAAGCTTGATGCGACCGTTTCGCGGATTCTGACCACTGCGTATTTAAAACAGTTTACCCTGTATGATACTTACTCCTAACCACTTTTTGGCAAAGTTTACCACTGGTTCGCATGTCCGGTCAATCAACGTTTATTGGTGGGACAGCCATTCCAATGATGGAAACTGCGCGCCGTAGTAACTTACAACTTAGAGGATCCAATTTGTCGTTCGTTAAACCCAATTTTATCCCTTTCCCCCGGTTCCATGCATTGTTTCCTTTCCTGCCGTAAATGCGGTAACTGACCCTGCATTACATTCCTCTTGAATTTGACCTCCAAGGGTACTTTTCATGCCCATGCGCACGCAAAAGCATTTTAAGCACTTAGATTGCATGCACTTTCTGCATGATCCAACATCTCATTTTCTTTCACCTTTCCAGGAACCACACAAGCGCTAAAATGCTGTAGTGGGTTTTATGTCATGGAAGGCGCACAGTTAAAATAGCGTTTAGCCAATGCTTCAGTCCACACCACTTCCCCGCCACCTTCGCAAACCACACACACCCCAACCCCTACGGTGCCACTTTAACCTCCCCGCTTTCCACCCCACCATCCCCCGGCACGCGAACTTCAAGCTGCTTGGTTGCCTCCTGTTTTTCACCAACGCATTTTATCAGCCCCATAACTTACACAAGAGACAACTAAAGCCCACGTACCAAAAGATCGTTGATCATTCCAATCAGGGACTTGGACGTTTCATGGGACTGAAGGATCATGGCGCGGGTGGTCGGGTCGAGGGATTTTTCGAGCGCCATCTGGGATTCGATAAGAACGTGTATGGGGAGTTAGAATAACGAGGAGGACAAACCGGGGTGCGGGGAGGGTGTGTAAGTACCTCGATGCAGTTGACGAGGTGGTTCATTGGTGTCCGAACTATGAGGGGGGAAGGAAATAAGGGAATTTTCAAACAGATTAATCCCAAACTCATGAAACTAAGTAAAACCCCGCCGCCGACCAAAAACTCACTCTCATGCGTAGCGTTACTCAACAACAACCTCTTCAGCTTATTCATCGCCACCCCACCACCTTCCGCCGCTCCCGCTGCGCCTCCTTCCCCAGCACCATCCACACCCTCCTTCCGCCTCGCATCAATAAATCGCCAATACATCATCTGTAACACGGTGGCGGTCTCGATCTCCTGGTCGCGCCAGGAGGGGGAACGACCGCGGACGGTTTCCGTCCAGATTTGGAACGATTGGCGGGGGTCGAGGAGGGAGGGGTCTGTCGAGGTTGTGGGCGTGGATTTGAGGTAGGGGTTGCCGGCCCAGTTGACGTGCTGTGTGAGCGGGCGGAATGGAAAGTGAGGTGGGGATGGGTTTGCGCACGAATGGCCCTATTGATCACGCAGAGAATGGTAGGAAACGAAGGAACAAACAACTTACATGCAACTGCTCGGCCCGGAAGAAAGCTAGCCAACTCTCTCCATCATCCGACAGCGGCAGGACTAAGAATCCCGCGACATCGGCGGGTCCATCGTAATCGGGGTAATCCTTCTGGAGCCAATGGGTTACCAACATGGATTGGGAACGTTTGCTCTGGATGTATTTGGCTAGGTGCCAGGCGGAGGTGGTAATTTGACTGATTTCGGGGACGCGGGTGATGGGTTTGACTTCACCGGCCAGACAGATGATACCAATATCTAGGCGGTGAGAGCGCGATTGTCAGCCCCCAACTAATCCCCCACTATAGCCAAGAAATCGAAGAATCGCGCGGAAACCCCCTCACCAGCTCTAAACATCCCCAAAATCTCCTCCCCATTCGCCATAACATACTGCCCAGCATCCCTTCCCAACGCCATCCCCTCCGCATGCGCACCCGTGACCGTGTCCCGGACTTTGATACGCTGTTCCAGCATGATACGCTCAATGTTCTGCGCGACGGCTTCGCCGATGAACCGGAGGCATTTTCGGAGTGGTAAGGGGTTGCGCATGGCGGTGTATGCGTGGCAAACAATCATTCCCCAGAGGTCGCCAAAGCAGATGGTGGAGATGGAGAGGGAGGCACGCTGAGGGGTTGATGTGAGTGTGAGGGTAACCAATGTGAACGTGCTCAAGGTGTGCGGTGAGTCTACTTTACCACATTCATGTTGGCCAGATACTTTAAGTGTATGGGCGACAAAGCTCGAAGGTACGCGAAACTCATGTCCAAAGACAATCCGCTGACGGATCGGTGCGACATCATACGGGCCGTGGGTAGCTCACGATCGTACAGGAATCGAATCTATCATTATTTCAATTTCATGAGCACATTTTTCAGCTGGAATGAGCACTACCCGAATCATAGACCATCCTCATTTCATTTACTTTGTTGGTCTTGTACAGTTCTCTGGCTTGAGGAGGGATATCGGTGTGAGGGAAATGCAAGCCTCTGTAAAGGTTGTGCGCAAAGCGCTCGTCCACCAGTTCTGCGATGGTGCATCCATTGTACTGCTCGTCAAACTGGACGGAGATGTGTGCTCATTAGAGGAAGGAGACAGGCACATTCTACACTTCTATGCATACCTGGTACTGTTAAGACCAATGGATCGTCCGAGGTTTACGTATAGGTTCAATGAATAATGCGCATTCATTACATTTTCAGTAATGCGTGCAGTGTCACTTACCATCATAATCCTATGGTACCCAGTGATCTCTTTAACAAGCCCAACCACAACGTCCGCCAGTTCCTCCACAGTCTGGGTCTTACTCAGCTGCTGGTTTACAGCAGTGAGAACGTCGAGGAGGCGGCTGGGGTCGGTTGTGAGTCCTTGGTCCGAAAGACCTAGGGGTGTCTATGAGTTGTGTTATGATGTTTTGTTTGGTTAAGAGTGAGGGAAAATGATATACCACCGCAATGCCAGAATACGCACATGTTTTGGGACGGTCGAGGCTTTGAATGTTTCCGGGTGTATCGGTTCTGTCCCTGCTTTGCCTCCATTGGTTGCATCGTCAGCAGCGGAATCATCAGACATTGTGGTAATGAACGGAAACAACGGATCATTGTCCAACTCCAATTCAACCACAATGACACCAGGGTTCTTGACGTATCGATGAATAGCACAGTAAAATGCCCTCCCTTCATCGTCCGCGTCGCTAAGATCATCGTCATCCGACCCATCTTCCTCATCACTTTCGGGTGGAGTCTGATTCAGCGTCGCCGCGGAAGAGGCCGCCGACACAGTAAGCGCATCAAACTTCGGCACCAAATCGGCCCTCAATTTGAGTTCAAACACGTCGGGCCCAGCCTCGGTAGGCACGTCCGCGTCCCCCAACTCGTCAATGTGACCCAAGAAGATGTCTTCCTGGTCTTCCGTCAAGAGTTTGGTGAAGGACCGGAGCCGCAAGAGGTAGTCTGGACTCAATCCCAATATTTTTCTGGAATTTTCAGATACTTGCAAGATCTTTAGGGTCTCGGCATGGAGAACGAGGAGGACGCCGAATGCCTGGATTGTTCCAGGGGTGTGGATGGGTTCGTCGGCGCAACTCACGACTCGGCCGTCGGGAAGACGGACCATTGGACTGCTGAATTGACCAGCAGCGGGCGGACGAAGAGTGAATCGTTCTGTGGTGGCGAGGAGAGAGGATGCGCTTCCGCCATCGAAACTTTTTGTTGGGGATATGGATCTCTCTGTCGAGGATGGGGATGCGGATCTGCCCGAGTCTTCTAACGAGCTTTTCAAATGTGACTGCATTTCTGGGTTTCTCTGTCTTTTTCACAAAACGAAAAAGGCGTGATAGAGATAGGGTCCGAAGTTGGTTGAGTTTCGGCAAGATGGATATGGAGAACAGGAGAAGCAGGGCCTTTGCAAATGTGGATACCTAGTTTAGATGAGTTGGTTGTTGGCGGGAATGGACGGCGCGGACTGGATGGAAGTGGGTGAGACTCAAAGGCAAGACCAGAAGAAGGGCGATGCAGACAGGCACGGTGAAGGAAGGAGGAGAAGCACGTCCCCACACGCGAACGAGGGACAAGAAGGAAGACAGGGAAAGAGAAAGGAAGGCTGGAAGGGCCGGCGTGGAGGGTGGAGGAAACAAGGGATGCTTGGACGCGTCTTTGGTGCGGACGGATCGGACAGTAAATTTATTTTTTTTGGCAGCAAGGTCGACCCAACCTCATTTCTCCATTACTCTCTCTCGCTCGAACCGATCCTTCATTCCTTCTAACTCCCACTTGGGCAGTCTGAATATGCCGCCGTGTAAGGCAGCACCCTTCCTATCGTCCGTCCCTTGTAGACGACTGTACCGTAAACCACCACAACCTCCCTGTCTCAACCGCTCCTACTCAAAATGGAGGACCTTCGCCTCTCCTTCCTCCACTTCTTCACCCTACCAGACCCCAAAATCTCACGCTCACTTTTCATTATCCCAACTTCCCACCGCCCAACCCCTCACTCTTACACCCGCCAAACGGAAAGAAGATGCCGTCTTCACTTACGACATTTCTCTCCCAACAGTCGCCCTCCTCCACGACGCCTTCCGCGCCCACGACCGCCGAAAAGCATGGTTCATCTACAAACGCCTGTGGCGATTGCAGACCCCGTTGCACCCAGACGACCACAGCACCATCCTTGCGTACCTCTCCGGTCACACGATACCAGCGCTGGGACTCGCACACGCCGCCCACGTGGTGGAGAATATGCAGAATGAGGGGTGGGAATTGGATGAAAGGGATTACCTGTCGCTTATGATTCTACATATGCGGAACGGGGATGCGAGGAGGGTCGCAGAGCTGGGGGAGGAGATGCGGGCGAAGGGGGTGTACCCGAATGCCCGGATATGGGCTTTGTTGATTGTCGCGTATGGAAAGAGTGGAATCGCGGACGTGGTGTGGAACAAGTGGAAACAGTGTCTGGAAGAGTTGCCGGGAGTTGAGGCGGATTGGGAGGTGAGGGCGGTGACTGTTGAATACCTTGGAAGGGGTGGGGATGTCCGCAGAGCGCAGCAGTTGGTGGAAGAGGTGGTGGACGCCTTTGCGCGCTCTAAAGGAGAGAAGGGGGTTGTCGATATCAGACTGTACGAGGCGTTGATACAGGCGTACGGAGTGAACGGCCGACTGAAAGATGCGGTACAAATATTCAATGTTCTGAAGACCGAGCGTCCATCGTTTGGAGAGGAAGGCGGGATTGGGCTTCAAACGTACGACGCCATAATCGAAGCGTACGAGGCGGCCGGGGACGTGGAGGGTGCCGAAACCGCTTGGAACGAGCTGGAAGCCCTATGCATCAAACATTCACGACCACCGCCCAAACAGTACGATCACTTCCTACCAGATTCTGTTCCTCTTCCCCAAACCTACAACCGAATCATGGCACTGCAGGCCGAACGCGGAAACTACGACCGCGTTCAACAGCTGTTTGATCAAAGAAACCAGCATGCTCTTCCGCTAGACGTGGATATGCATCGCCATCTGGTGAGGGCCTATTTGAACGGGAACAAGCCGCAAGAGGCGGCGGATGCGTACGATAGAATGGTCGCTAGAGGTTTCATGCCGGATTGGCGCACTATCCGTGACGTTGTAAGAACCCGACCGTCGGAGACGGTAGCAAAGATCCCTCAATAATACAGTCTCGTACGGTCCCCTGGTGCCCCAAAAAACATCTCTCCTCAATTTGACTTTTCAACTCTAAAACTTGCAATAAATACAGCAAGATTCGCGGTCCCACTCCCATCGTTCACCAAACTGTGCGTCATTCTCTGCTGAAAGTACAATCATTGTAAAAAGTGTATTTGGCAATGCATTCATTATATTGAACATTATGCACAATCCGCCTATTCCGTCACCGTCGACCACCCGCGGCGCGAGGTTCCTCCCCCCCACCCCCCATCACAAGGATGATGACAATCGGAAGGATATACATCCTAGGAGAAAAACAAAACCAAGTGGAACGATCAGACTAATTCCAATATGACCCCCTACAAGACGGCTGATTACAATACCAGTATTTTTGAAGGAACGTCTTTTCCGGAGGGGGTTTCCCGTCAGGTGTAGCTTGCACAATCTGTTCCAGTATCGGTCTGCAGCGGGTTCGCAGATCATGGATTAGCATGCCAACACTTCAGGAAACGCGCAATAAAAAATGCCCCCATACCTCGCTCCTTCCACAGGTTTCGCCACCTCCACCTTTGATTTAAATGTAACGGGTCCCGAAGCCTAATCAATGACCACGGAAATAACAGGATAAGGATGATATCCCTTCACTGTCACTGATGATATAATGTATCACCCACCCTGCTGTCTTTTTGGCACTCTGACGCAGAGACCAAGTAATCGAGATGCCATAGACTGCCTGCAACAAATGAGGCGGGTTGGAAGCTGACGTACAGCGAAATCTCTTTATGACATGAAATATGTACACACCCATGTCACTGAGATGCAGAGTGAATTGGTCCCGATATCCCGAACTGCGAACTAAACACTAATTGCAGCCAACCACAACCGAGTCAGATATCCACTCCTGAACGCAGACAAGATAAAGTACCATCACGTTACAAAAATCCACCCACATACCAGCGGAACGCTCGCATTCAACTGTACGCTGCCCTCCTCGTCCTTCACGCTGACACGGTACAACGTCGTCATATCGTTGTCCTCATCATCCGCCGAGCTGAACACCCGACTCAGAGCCTCAGGGGAAGCGGACGATTCGTAGCGGTTTACGCTCCGTTTCGTGGAAGTTGGGTCGTAGACGAGGATACCGCGGGGTTCTAAGGGTGCGTTGTCGGAGCCGTGGAACACGGTGAGCTAGAGGGGCAGATAAGGGTCAATCGGGGACAATGAGGACCTGAGATTGTTAGAGCAGCAGTAAGTACCTGCTGCGGTTCACTTCTGGCTACTGCCAGCAGCAGAGCGAGAAGCAGGAAAAAGGACCGGTGCATTGTTGTCGGTGGATGGGACATTGAAGCGGGAGATCTTCGAGCGCAAGTTTGAGGGAACGGGCCTTGGGCTTGGCCTACTCCGCCACAGCAGCCACGCTTTTGATTGGCTGAGCCGGCGGGGGCTCAACTCTCAATATTTTTGGTCCGAACTCTCTTCTCGCTGAGCTCCATTTCCAAACGCAAGTAAACGCAACAATGAGACCACTAACAGAAGAAGAAACAAAGATATTCTTTCAGAAGCTGGCCAAATAGTAAGCAACGTCTGATTCGGAAATACGTCTCTCTTTACGGTTTCTTGTAAAGAATCTCGCCAAACTCACCCGCTTGCCCCACTTTGCCAGCATTGGTCGCAACATCACCCACCTCATTGACCGCCCCGACGAACCTTACTGCTTCCGCCTCCAACGAGACCGAGTTTACTATGTCAGGTACGCTCTCTCCGATTCCACTGTATTTCTTTATGCCCCGCCTTTCTGTAGGGGTTCCGGCGTCGTTTCTCGCTCACACCGGTTCCTGTTTTCGTCTTCTCTTCCATAGCGAAGCAATCATGCGTAAATCCATTTCCGTGGGCCGTGACAACCTCCTCTCCCTCGGCGTCTGTTTTGGCAAATTCACCAAATCCCTAAAATTCAGATTACACATCACAGCTTTAGAATATCTCGCCCAATACGCAAAGGTTCGCATTCAATCCCTCATCTCACTCTCCCGCTTGTTCCGACTAACGAACTCTTCTTCAATCAGTACAAAGTCTGGGTAAAACCGAACGGCGAAATGCCCTTCCTCTACGGCAACCACATCCTGAAGGCCCACCTCGGCCGCATCACAGAAGACACGCCGGAACACCAGGGCGTGATTGTGTACTCGATGGGGGATGTGCCGTTAGGGTTCGGAGTCACGGCGAGGTCGACGCAGGATGCGAGAAAGTTGGAGCCGACGGCGATGGTGGTGTTCCATCAGGCAGATGTTGGAGAGTACTTGCGGGATGAGGATGCGTTGACGTAGTTGCCTGCTGGATTTCGGGTTTAGGTGTGGGTGGGGAGGCCGTTGTCTTCTGTAAATAGTATTTAACTGGTCGAGGTCGTTTGATGTGCGATGTGGATGTCTGTTACTGGCATTCGATCATTGGTGGCGCTTCCTTTCCTTTTCAGACCAGCACGGGTTGCAAGCAAAACAACGATAGAAAAACAGACTGACAGGTCGTGTCTCAATTTAGATTTCATTAAGAATCCACTATTACATTTCGACAACCATGCACCATCCCATCTACAGTTCTTCATAAAACTTGCACCATCTACACTCCTCCTTATGCTTCAAAGTGGCCGCCTTTTCCTCCTCAAATTTCCGAAACTTCTTGCTCAAAACAAATCTCCTCAATTGGTACAACCCCACACACTTCAGAAGAATCTCTTCTATCCTGTACGTGGCTCGCAGCCTCCTCTCATGCACCACATGGTTAATGATGTTTTTTGCCGTGACTTCGAGGGTTGAGTGTGTGATCAGCGCCTCGGTGTTGGGGTGGTTTGCGACCCAGGATTCGAATTTGCGACAGGTGGCGGATACGTATCGCTCGCCGGGGGGTTGATCTAGGTTGGGTAACCGGATCATATAGAGACGGGTGTCGACAATGTTGGGCATAGTGGTGACTGCGCCGTTGGAAGGTGTGGTAGTGCCTGGCGAATCGACAAATTCGATAATATCGTCAGTGGGAATTGTGGTGTTGGTCGTGTCGTTGGTTGTGGTGCCATTGAGTTTGCTCAGCAGGGTAGACATGGTTGTGGTGTTCAAGAGGCAATGGGCCGAGAAAACAAACATCGAGCTCTTCTTTTATAACGAGATCCCATCCCCGCCAAAAAATGCCGAAAGACTAATTCACTCGAACGTCTAGTAAACAAACGCATTTGTCGCGTGAACGTCTAGAAAACAAACGCGCGTGTTCTTTGTACTTAGGAACGCCGAGCAACCACAATAGAGCAGGCGCGGGGAAGCTCAGAGAGCTGCAGTAGAGGGTTCTCGAGCCAGGCGGCAGGACCAGGGAACCGCCTTACGATCTCAGTGGCCGGGAGACACTGGTAAACCACAATAGAGCAGCCCCGAGAAGATCAGAGAGCCTCAGGGGGGAGCAGTAGAGGGTTTTGCTCTGCCTCAGGACCAGAATGCGGGGCAGTGGCCGGGACACACTGGTGAACGTCCCACAAAAACAACCACATTTGAATAGCTACGAGCTCAGGAAGGACACCGGGCAGGAGCCGGGGCAGCCTGCAATGCTGACAGGACTCATGAGCAGTGTTCTTTTTACTTATGGAACGCCGAGAACCACAATAGAGCAGCCGCGGGGGGATCAGAGATCGGCCAGGCGGGAGCAATAGAGGGTTTTGATCTCCTTCCAGGTGGCAGGACCAGGGAACCGCATTGCAACTGAATTTGTCTCAGTGGCCGGGAGACACTGGTAAACCACAATAGAGCAGCCCCGGGAAGATCAGAGAGCCTCAGGGGGGAGCAGTAGAGGGCTTTGCCTGCCTCAGGACCAGGGAGACAGCCAACAATGCGGGGCAGTGGCCGGGAAACCTGGTGAACGTCCCACAAGCACCTTCCGAGACATCGTTGCTACAATTTTGTTTACACCCACCTTTATACGCGCGGACTTTCCAGTGTGAAGACTGCAATCGATCGTGCGTTGATTGTTGAAGTTGCTTGGCTGAGATTGCCTCGTTCTCACTGCACCGTCTCGTTTTGCTTTTGATAGGGTATCCATTGTCTGGTAGTGTCGGACGCGGATCCACCGCACCCATCGACTCCATCGACTCCCGCAGCCAATGCGATGCGCAAGAAAGGATCTGACAAAAGTGCTGCAAGTGGGGTTGCCCACTCTCCCCTTGCTGCACAAACCTTAAAGAACGGTCTCACGGGCAAAAACCTGTGGGGATCCACTGCTCGAAAGGCTACAGACCCGCCAGAGGCGTCAGACCCCCATGCCCACCCTAACGTCCAGCCCTCTCTATCACAACCCAACCTTGGTATCAAAGCACTGACGTCCCGCATCCCAATACGCTTCGGACGTCCGAACCCGGTCCCACAACCTTCCTTCTCGAAATCCTCACCACGAGCCCTTTCTCTTGCCCACGCCGCCGGTCGTCACTGGCGTCGCTACGCCCGCATACGCGTTATCGCCCGGCGAAGCCTGCTGTCTCGCGTTTTGAGAGGTTGGCGTCAAGCGGCGTGCGAAACGCGAGAAGAATGGCGAAATGAGGTCAAAGCTGAAGTCCAACACAAGTATGCTGTTTGTGGGAGGGCGTGGACGGCGTGGAGGGCGGTGGTGAGGGAAGGCAAGGTGGAGCGGGAAAAGGAGCGCAGAGCGGACGTGTTTGGTGAGTTGCTTTTTCTGTGCGGGCGTTATTCACGCACTGGGGTACTCATTTGAGATCTGCCCAGTACAGCGGCCCTGTATCTCAAACGGCATGCCTTCTCTGCTATGGTTGCGTATCGAAACCATCGCTTCAATCTGAGATCCTTTCGAGAACTTGGCGCGGCCGAACAACGACGACAACTTATGTCTCGCTTTTTCCGCACATGGCGAGCATCTCTCGAAAGAAAACTAAATCAAATGAACGATGTAGCCCGTGCTGAAGAATCTAGAAAATTAATGTTGAAGCAACGCTTGGTGGGGACTTGGAAGCGCAACCTCAAGGCGAGATTGAAGGAAATTAGTAGTCTGAAGAAGGCAACGGTGGCGGATCACCGCAGAGTGCTCAGAAACGCGTTGGCATGTTGGAGGGCATATGTAGAAGTCCGAGCGGTGAAGGTGGACAGAAAAGGTAACAATTCTGAGGTAGAAAATCACGGCAGACATGGACTTGGACTCAACATTGCTCCATGCATTCATAGAGCAGGCTGTGATTCATCGCCACCGACAGTTGGCTCGCACTTGTCTCAGATGCTGGCACCTGAAACATTTGCATGCGCTTGTTAAGCAGGATTTGGAAAAGATGGCGGAATGGTTCAACAGGAGGAGCCTGCTCCGTTGGGTTCTTGCGGAATGGAAAGAACGTAAGATTAGGAAAACAGCGGAGCTGGCCCCGCTGCTGTGTTTCTGGGTGATTGTTGAAGATTTTCGTATTTAGGGACGGGAGGTGCGAGAGAAAACCGACGTCTGGAAGAATTGGCTGAGGAGGAGCGGATAAAGTTGTTGAAAGTAAGTCATTGCCACCCTTCCCAAATAAGGCTTTGCTGCGAGACTTACGGCGAATCGTGGGATTCGATAGCGACGGGCGTTAGCTCGCTTAAATGCTCTTGCCGAGATCACGCGGCAGGCTGAACAGCGGTACATAGAGCAGGTACTTGTTGTTCGCAGATCCGCCAAGCTTTTGGGTGCCTGATAATTCAGATGTGCAGACTTTCCGCCGATATTGGTACTCTTGGATGAGGCGGTACTTCGAGCGCGTCGACAAGCGCGAAATGAAAGAGGTTGAAATAGGAGTTCGCCATTGGGAGCGACGAGTGTTGCGGGCTGCTATAGAAGAGTGGAGGAGGATTGTATGTGAAGTTGTGGATTTAAAAGTAAATGCTTTTCGCACCAGCTTATGTTCTGAACCGGAATTACGGAGTTTGACATTTCATGTCAATTCAGGCTAAAAATCGGTTGGCCACGTCTCACGACACCCGCCGTGTGCTTCGCGCATCCATGGCCCGTTTATCCTCTCATGCTGCATCTCAACGATCCAAAAGACGGGACAAAACCGTTGCAACTAGCTTATATACTGATGCACTCGTGGTACATTTTTGGGGGAGGTGGAAGAAGGAGGTGGAAGCCCGTAGGGAGGAAAGGCTAAATATGGAAAAGGTGGAGCGGAGTTTCTTTTTGGTGACTTTCCCAGAACACGACTGACGAAAGGCTGCACACGGAAAGGCTGCGGCATTACACGAGCGGCTGATAGTCAGACGAGCTTTGGTAGCCCTGAGAAGTAACGGGCAAAACGAAGTAACTCTAAGACAAAAAATGGTGGGTTGTTCAATACAACTTCCTCCCTCATGTATTTCGTGTGTCTAATCCTTTCACAGGCTCTCGCAGCAGTCCACCGAAACAGAACCCTAGCATTAACAACCCTCCACGCTTGGTGGACCTACACGATCGAATCCAGCCAGAAAATGATGCAATGGCGCACAGCGGTCCGGCATCGGTACATGTCGCTGGTGACCAAAATGTGGCGGACTTGGCAGAGAGTAAGGATCGGTTTTTGTCCGGCACGAGAAGGAGTGTCCTCTAACCGATTTTTCGATCGGCAGCAAATAGTGCGATTGCACCGACAGAGAATGCAAGAGCGGGTGGCGGGTGCTAGATATGAGAGGGTTGTTGCCAAACGGCATCTGAATGCCTGGCACGTATGTATTTCTCGTTTCTGTTGTTTTTTCTTGATCCATTGAGCCGACGTCATTGTCGGTAGGTATTCGTACGAGAGCGCAGTAACATGCAAGCGCAGGTCGGTGGATTATCGCACAGGCATGACGGAGCGCGGATCGCTGGCGCGTTTCGGGTGTGGAAAGAAAAGGCGAAGAATTCGAAAGCGAATCGGTTGGTTTTGGACGAGCAGAGGGCCGAACGTGAGAGAAGGGTTGTGGCTGAGGTTGGTTTCCACATTTTTGAAAGGATGCTAAGGGAATTCGTGATATTCAGCGGATTTGTGGAATCCCTCAACAGGTGCTTAAAGCTTGGCGAGGGTACGCCCGAGAACGCAGGATGGAAAAGCAAGAGGAATTTGAGCGGATACAAGCCATGCAGGCCATTCTCGCACAACGTATGCTATTCTTCCAATGACGCAGAAACTGAGAAATTTGACGATTGATTTTTACCGTTTTGGCAATTGCAGAAAAACTGCGATCAAGCATGGCAGCTTGGGTTCGACACCACAGACTTCAAGTTCACAAACGTACATTGCGTGCTCGGGCCGATACATTTTACGTCCGCGGGACACTTGTAAAGGCGATTCGGGTTTGGCTGCGACTTTTCAAACATCGAAAATGGGAAAAGGTATGACCGTACGATTATGCTCTATCCAGCCAGCACTTATTCACCCGCCACCCCCCTCCAGCGGTTCACAGCGTCCGCGACAAACTTTTACAACACATCCCTTCTTTCCCGATTCTTCCACACATGGCACGCCACACGTCCAGACTGGCGAGCCATCTACGACCGTTCCGTGACGCTCCCCGTCGTGTACTGGGGCATGCGCGTGTCGCGACGAGCGCTGGACGCATGGAAAGTGTACACGCGCGATCGGAAAGAGTTGAGACGGAGAATCAAGGATGCCGAGGGGTGGAAGAGGGAGAGGATGGGGAGGAATGCGTGTGTGGCTTTTTTGAAGGTGCGCAGGTTTCGGTGTGTGTGTAATCGTAATGTGGGTGGTAAGTGATGGTTTCCTTTTTACAGGCCGCGGAACATACGAGGGCTTTGAGAGCTGAGACGGTGTTGAAAATGCAAGCGCAGATGACGGTGGAGGCAATGAGGAAGGTGCAAAAGTATGCTATGAAGTGGCGGGCAAAGACGCTGGCGGCAAGGGCGGTGTCGAGGGGAACAGAAGGTCCGCGTGATGCGTTGCTCTAGGGATTTTATTGGTGTGAACTTTTTTCTGATTTAATTTTATGCAACGGGTGCAGCTGCGCGACGGGCACAACTCGCGAGAAGGGTGACGATGTCTGCTGTGGATTATCCGATACGGTACGAGTTACCAGTCTCGCATTTTTTCTTGAAAGCCACGCGGTTCTTACAGTAGATGTTCATTCAGGCGGCACGAATCTGTGGGCGACCGGAAAACGACATCTATTCCACCTTCTCAAAAGCATCCATCAAAAGAACTAATCGAGATCCCGACAACAGGGCGATCCCTTCCACCTCCTCAAAAGCACCCATCGGAGGAACCAACAGAAATTCCGACAACAGACCGCTTATCGCCTCCTTCTAGCAAACCATTTTCCATACCCGTCCCGCTCAGACGGGCACGTCCGCTGCCACGACGTCCAGCCTACCTTTTCGAAGGTTCCGAATCAATCCGGCTTGCTCTGGGAGGCATGGTAGGCGGAACTGGCGCGTCTGCGTCTCTTGCAGAGCAATCGTCAGGAGGACGGGATGCAGCAGGGCCGCATCGGAGTGGTATCAAGCCAGAGACGCAGCCTTTTAAGGCTACGCTATTTCAGTTAGATTCTGGATCCCAACATGGTCGAACCGGGGACGCGGGAGGACACGAAGCGAGATTAGAACAAGGGCTGTGGAATTCGCCGGATGGGACGGATGCACGCCCGGCCGCAACGTCGGTCACGTCGGGACCATTCTCGAGATCGGTGGAACCTGTACCTGCATCCCACCCTGCACCATCACCACCAGTCCGCGCCCCAGCTCCTCGACCCATGACTCAACCCGCATCTCCACCAGACCCCGACGACGACCTCCTCACCCTCAGACAATCCCGCCTCCGCCACCTCGAAGCCCTCCGACTCCGCGCAGCAGACGACCGACTCCTTCTCTCTGCGCTCCAACATGAACTCACCACGCGGATCTTACATAGCGGTGGGGGTGGTGAAGGTGATGTGGCGGAGTTGGTGGAAAGGATCGAGGAGGGGCGAAGGAGGGTGGCGGATCTGGAGGAAGAGAGGGAGGGGATGGAGAGGGAGGTTAGGTTGTTGGATGGGAAGGTTAGGGACCGGATGGA
>JADGKA010000562.1:0-17882 GCA_027604605.1 Borealophlyctis nickersoniae
CCGGCATCATATCCCCGCCCGCACTACCGCCCCCAGCTCCGGACGGCCCGCCCTTCGGCATCGACATCCTCCGCTGCTTGGTGGGCGATGAATTTTCGTACGTCTTTTCGAGTTCGTGTTGGAGCGCGAGGTTTTCGGGCGTGATTTCTAGGGTGCGCTCTTCGGGGACCCAGTCGTCCCATCTGCATGCACAACAGTAAAGGGGTTTGTGTTTAACGCAGGCGGGTGTGAAGTGAGAGGTTGGGTAAAATGGGGCACGTACTTGTTGTTCCATCCTTTGTAGTGGACCAAATAGTATGGGTTGTCATCTCTTAGTTGCGTTTTGAGGACCTGCGGAGACGAAGATACCGTCTATGGTGAGAAACAGACTCGGCACTGACAGCACGCGCCAAAACCCTCGACGTGTCTTCTCCATCCTGCGGGCATACTTTGGCATCGTAGAGAAGCGGTCCGTGGTAGCAGAGGATATCGTCGTCTTTGTCAAACATCTAACTAGCAGTGAGGTTCCTGTTGTTCTTCGATATCGTTTTGGGGTGAAAAGTGCGCACGCCTTTGGGGGGAATGAGAAACACCCCCAAAAGCACAAGCATCCCATTAGGTAATCCAAACAATCGTGTTACATAATCCATATTCGCCATAATACGCAAGCCTCCGAGACGATGAGATCAACCCAAATCGAGTCAGATGAGTTTCGCGTTTTCCGACGAAGTTTTGGGGCAAAAAAATTGAGACTCTCTTGACCTTGCCCTTTGAAAATTGCCCACAAAACCCCAGGCTCCCAATTACTAAAAGGGACCCTACCATAATTTATAAAAAGAGAACGACGAACGGAAACGAACAGAAACCCACCCATCCCGCTTAAAACAACATGACTTCCCCACCAAAGGCCACCAACTCCACCTCCAAACCTCTCAAGCCGTTCGCGAGCGGAGAGATCAAGGTCCTCCTTCTGGAAGGTGTGGGGTGATAGTTGGCAACTGCAGTAGTACCCTTGGAATGCGTCACTAAATTTGGCGTTATTTTTATTTTTGTGGGATATCAGGTATCAACAAGACCGGTGTGGAGATCTTGACTAGAGCCGGGTACCAGGTAGGGAGGTGGCAGCGTTGCAGTTGGCAGTTTCGATTTTTTGGAGGGATCAGACGGGGAAGATGTGATTGACGAACTCTTTTGATGTCGTTCTTTTGATATCAAGGTTGAGGCCCACCCCAAAGCTCTCCCCGTCGAAGTTTTGAAGGAGAAGATCCGCAACGTGCACGCGATCGGTCTCCGGTACGTTTGCAGATGTGCGGAATCAAAGGGAGGGGCAGCCGAACTCATGAGGGTTTCCCTATTTTTCTTTGTCCAGCTCTAAAACGCAACTGACTGCGGATGTGTTGAAGGAGGCCAAGAACCTTCTCGTCATTGGTTGCTTCTGTATCGGGACCAACCAGGTTGATCTCGAGTATGCGGCGCAACATGGGGTATGATCAGGTTGCATGCAAACGAGACGTTGGTGAAGCGAGCCGTGTGCTCACAGTCCATCATATACTTTAGATTGCCGTCTTCAACTCTCCTTTCAGCAATTCTCGTTCTGTTGGTAGGGCTGGCTTTTGTTGCACTTATTTTGTTTGATGACGTATTGCTCATCATTCTCTGGTTCCTTTCTCGCAGCTGAGTTGGTAATTGCGGAGATTGTTGCCTTGTCCCGACAGCTTGGAGACCGTAACTCTGAGCTTCACAATGGTGTTTGGAACAAGGTAAATGAACTAGGACGAGCGAACGAGATAAAGCGGACCTTATTTTCTGATCCTGTCTTTCAGACCTCCACCAACTGCCGCGAGATCCGTGGGAAGACCATCGGTATCATTGGATATGGTCACATCGGAGCCCAATTGTCTGTTCTCGCTGACTCTATGGGCATGCGGGTGATCTTCTATGACACCCTGCAAATCATGCCTCTCGGCACCGCCCAACCCGTCGGCACGCTCGACGAACTCCTCTCCACCGCCGACTTTGTCACCCTCCACGTACCAGAAACGCCAGAAACTAAAAACATGATTGGCGCACGGGAGATTGGATTGATGCAGAAGGGTAGCTACCTTATCAACGCTTCAAGGGGAACGGTCGTGGACATCCCTGCTTTGGCAGCGGCGCTCAAGTCTGGACATCTTGGCGGTGCGGCGGTGGTGAGTATTGACCTGTGAATGGTGACGCCCCAGCATGTAGACTAAGGCTAATGTTGACTCCAAATACAGGATGTTTACCCTGTTGAGCCCTTTGCGAACGGCCCCAACTTTGAGAGCGAACTGAAGGGATGCCCGAACACCATCCTCACCCCTCACATTGGTGCGTCATTGCCGTGCATCGCATTACTGCGTAACCCCATAACTCATCATATCACCCACGCGTAGGTGGTTCAACGGAGGAGGCACAATCATCAATCGGTGTGGAGGTCGCATCTGCGCTTGTGCGGTACATCAACAACGGCACCACCCTCGGGGCCGTTAACTTCCCAGAATGCGATGTCCGCCTTCCTGGAGCCAACCAGGAAACTGTCCGTGTCATCAACGTCCACCAAAACGTTCCCGGTGTGCTTAAGGTAAAAAACGATTACTGGGGAGACCATCTTGACCATATTCATGCAGTATATACTGATCCGTCTCTTCACAAATAGCAAATCAACAAAGTCTTGTCCGAGTTCAACATTGAGAAGCAGATTTGCGACTCAAGAGGGAGCATTGCATACCTGATGGCCGACCTGAACCTTGACGCCGACACGGATCTTCAACGTATCAATGACAGCATTTCTTCCATGCCTGGTGAGTTGGTCACTTGAAATCCTTAAATTCTTTTACCGTCTGTTTGACTGAAGCATCATTCGGCCCATTTTTCTTTCGCTGCAGAAAATATCCGCACACGCGTGTTGTACTGAGCGAGCTGACTGTGGAAAGGGGTGTGGGGTGTTGGGATAATTGTGGTGTGCGGACTTGTATTTTACTTGTTTGGTTGTAGATTCATTGTAAAACCTTAAAGGAATGATGGAACATTTTTTATTGCATGTTGCTCATTTCATCCGCTGTTGGGAGTATGGTCAACATCCTCCCAGCGAATGTCGGCTTGATTTTCTTGACGGATGTTGTGAGGTTTCAGAAGGCGTTGGGGGGAGGGAGGAATTATGGGGTTGATACGGCCAGGGGAGGGGGAACGACGAGTACCTAACGCGCCGGACGGGGATTATCGAAGCCGGGAATAAGGGTGATGGGGTGGTGACGGGCTTGGGGGAGCCACAGAAAAGCAGTGTGGTGGGATTAGAGTAGGTGAGAGAATCGAGTTGGATAAAGAGCGCCTAGAGCGCTCACAAATTTATCTAGGCCGGACCAGCAGCAGGTCCATCCCCCTCCAGGAACTAGTGGAACTGATACCAGAAAGAGACGACTCTCCAAGTGTGTGAACTCGAGAGCCATTCTCCTTTTGAACTAATAATTGTCTACTTTGGAAGGGGCTGGCTTTACTGCACCGTTGAATAGTAAAAACATTTGTTCATAACTGGAGTTACATAATGCTACATTGTAATCGTCTAATCCTGGACTGGCAGGTCTCCTTCAGCCTATTCATTTCATCGCCAACCCCGTCTCCTTCAACCAGCTCGCGGCGGCGGTCGGACTGGGCTTCCTTGAACAGACTTCTGTAAACATCAACCACAATACGTCAAGCGGCGGATCAGCCAACGGGCCTGCCTGGGCGGCTTGATACGGAAAACAGAGATCTCTTATGGACTCCATATACATCACGGTAGTTGCGAGAGATCGTGATGGGAAAAAACGCGCGCCGACAGCCTCGACCGTGTGAATCCTTGTTACAGTCTAAGAGGATTCCGACTTCGCGTCCGACCCGATTCACCCGAAAGCCTCGACCGACCTTCTCGACCTTGTACGACATCACGTTCCCGGCTGAGCCACCGCGCTTCCCGTTGAGTCGACCTCAAAAGGCCTCAAGGGTGGAGATCCTCTCCTCCCTCATCTCCAAGATCCCTTCATCCGCTATCCATCATGTCTGCTACCGAAGAAGATATTACGCCAGATAAGGCCTGGTTCAGGTTGGCCCTCATGACCCACGTCCTTTCAAAAGGCCTACAAGCTGGTTCAATCGTCGGTACCGTCGTCCACGTCGGCCATTCCCTCGCTCGGAAACGACAAATCACTCCAATGAGTTTGGGTCGCGGCGCGACCGTGGGCGCTGTCGTGGGGTTTTTGGGGGCCGGCGCGTTGGGGGTTGTAAAAATGTGGAGAATGGATGATGACGGACTCAGAGGTAAACCCCGGGTGCATTTTTTTTGTCGTTTTTGATTCAAAAGAAATGATTGGGTATCAAATGAATTAATTAAAAACGCCCAACCAACCCCTTCCAGACCGCGTCCACCGTCTCGAACATAACTTAGGACAAAACCGCGTCGACGTCCTCGCCGGCATGGGTGGATTGACTGGTGCATTCTTATTCTCGGCATACCGCTTCACCGGCGGCCAGCTCGCCATCCGCGGACGCCCCGCCGGTTGGAACGCGACGGTGCTGGCGGGTCTATCGTTGGGCGTGGGGTTGGGAGTTTTGGTGCATGTGGCCACATGGCCAAGGGCAAGGAGCGAGGGACCAAATAAAATGTTAAAGGAACTGTGAATTGGGGAGTGAACTGGGGAGTGTAGTAGAGTAGAGAGATACCCTACCAGGAAAACAGAGAGGGAAAGAGAGAGACACACCCGTTGAATAGATTAGGGGGTCTAAAGTAGTGCGGGACTGTAAGGAAAGAGTTTTTGGTGCTCTGCCTTGTATGATGATTTGGAAAAACATGCCAGCGTCTGTACCAGTCATCACTATCCATTCTATTTAAACAACATATAGTTTACGTTCACTTTCTCTCAGCTGCCCGCAGTGATTCCAGCCTCTTGCTAACCTCCTCCACCATGCGCTCCCTGGGCACTTCGACTTCCTTCGGCAGCCCGTCGTCGACTTTGGTCATGTTCTTGATCTTTACTATCCCCCTGGTCACCTCCTGCCCCACAATAACAGCCACAGGAATCTTTTCCTTATCGCACACATCAAACTGACTTTGCAGCCTCGGTTTCACTTTAAACATGTACTCGGCTTTGAGGCCCGCGTCCCAGAGCTCGGCGCAAATTTGCATACGCTCCTCAAGGTACCCGTCTTTCATTCCGATAGCGTAGACTTCGGTGGCATTGGACTTGACGCTGGCGCGGTCGACTCGGGAAGAAAGGATGGCAAACACTCGCTCCACACCGATGGAGACACCCACGCAAGGGATCTTTTTGTTTCCGCTGAACATGCCCACAAGCTCGTCGTAACGGCCACCTGCAGCGATAGATCCCACTCCTACTTGCTCTCCGTCTGAAAGCAATTGTTGTCAAGTGTTTGCAGGCGGTTGTTTCAACAGTAAGTTTTGCACTCACTCTGCACCGTAGGTGATGCTGTCGTGACCGCCTCGTAAATGACCCCCGTGTAATAGTCCAAACCCCGCGCCAAACTCAAATCGAAGGAAACCTTGTCAAGAATCTTGAATACGTCCAAGTAACGCAATAATGTTCGCATTTCTTCGATGCCGGTCATTGCGCTGGTATTTTTGGACAGTCCAGGGTCGGCCGCGAGCTTGTCACACAGTTCTGCTGCGCCTATGAAACCTCCGATTGTCAATCAACCGCGTATTTGACGGAGCAGATTTCTTTCCAGCATACCCTTCAACTTCACATATTCTCCAATCCTGTCTGCAACCTCGACGGCCAGGCCCTTCTCTTCTGTCATCTCTTTCTTCACATCATCCCACGACATCTGAAAATCGCGACTTAGTCCATTATATAGAATAGCCTAAGCACGCGTCTCACGGGCCAACCTTGTCTAATTTGTCAACGGCGGACGATATTTGACGGAAACTAGCCGGAGGGACCCCGCAAACCTCAAACATACCATCAAGGATTTTTCGGTGGTTGATCTGAGTTGGAGTAACAAACATGAATTACAGTAACTCTTGACCCGCGACCTGGACGGGGATCATACCTTGATGGTGAAATCTCCGACCTCCAAAGCCTTCAAAATCTCCACCGTTACCCTCAACGCCTCGGCATCCGGCACCATCGTGTCATAGACACCAGCGATGTCGAAATCCTACAGAGGTACCTCAGTACGAATGCCTCTGCCCACTATACGATGAAGCGCAACTACCTACGCATTGATAGAATTCGCGGAAACGGCCCCGATTCATGGCCGGATTATCTCTACGGTAAACCTTTGCAATATGGTACCTCTTCAAATTTGTGATACTTTTCTCAGCAAGGTAGCGCGCGAATGGCACCTGTTTCAAAAAAGGTTCCTCGATTAGAGGTCCGACAAGAGCACCACGGAACAACTTGCCAGCGATTTTCTCACCGTTAAGTCGTATCGCAGTGAGCACTTCTCTCCACCTTGATCTTCCAAATCGTAGATTAGCTTGCTGTCTTCTCCATACTTTCCAGCAAGAATTTCCTGATGCATGCTGCTGTGTCAGAGATTCGCCCTTCGCGTAGGCTCAACAGTAGTTGCTCACCTTAAGCTCAAAAACAGGGGTGTCGATGGTAATGGCACCGTGCTTTTTGAAGATGCTGGTGATAGTACTGAATATCTTTTCACGGACGGCCATATCTTTCTCATCATAATCTTTCGTTCCCTTTAGATACGGGTGATTTCAGACTCAATATCTTCAACTCCGAACTTGTCGCGCGCTTCCCACTTAAGTTCACAGTTGCGTGCGCACCTTGGGAGTCTTCAAAGTGAAAGTTTTGGTCTCCTCCTTTCCCGTTGCTTGCCCGTTGGCTTCGGCCTCCTTTTCTGCCTTCTTTTTGGCGTCCAAAAGCTCCTTCTTCTTCCGCATAACCCCCTTCAACACCTCCAATTCTGCTTTCTCGGCAGCCTTATCGCCGTTTTTCTTGTGTTCCTTTGTTCGACTACGACATTCTTGCTCCTGAACCTCCAGAGCGGAGAGATGTTCCTCAACGGTCATTGCGGAAAGGGTGGTCGTGAACGGACGGGAAAAGAAGTGAGGAGAGTTGACCAAGAAGCTAGTGGTGCGAGCTGCACAAATGGAGGCCGAGTTGGGTAATAGGACGTGACAGTGCGATCGAAAGGCGGCCCTTTTGAGGACGGCCAGCAGCATGCAAACTTGTCTGCGAGTGTGTTCGACGAGTTGCTCGAAATCTTTTCGGCGCTTGAGTTGGCGGCACAGCCATGGCAGCACGCGGTGACTGAGTCACAATGAGCAAGTAGACCAGTTGACCGGTTGCACTTTGTCCTTGCTGCACCCAACGAACAATGAAACGATTCGTGGCCAGCGTTAAAAACGTTCCCGGTCGGTTGTCACTTGGGGAGACTGACATAACCTGGGTGCCTGAGCAAGGAGGAAATGCAAATATTGTCATTCCCTACACTTCCTTAGCAGGTAGCGCCCACCACTGACCGGAACGTTGCCCTGTACCACATGCCAACTATTATTGTCGGGCTCTAGAATTGCGCAAAAATGCGGTCAAAAGTGGTGATCCCGATGCAAAAGTGATCCTTAGAATAACAACGGGGGGAGGGGAGGCAGGGGCCGCTCCAACCAATTATTCTATTCGATTCACTTCTCCAGCTGCCGAGAAAGACCGTGAAGCGGTGATCTCAGAATTGACACCGCGTATGCGAGAAAACAGGGAAAAGCAAGCAGGTACTCCCCCATCTGGCCCCGCCACACCGGGAAGCAGTGGAGGTGGGAAACATCCAGCCGCGGGCGCAAAGCGACCACGTTCCGACGGTGGTGGGGCCACAGGAGGCCCGTCAAAGGCAGAAATGGATTTCCGAAAGGAAATTGAATTGCGGCAGGCTGTATTAAGAGAAGATAAAGACCTCAAGGCGTTGTGGGAGAAGCTGGTGTTTAAGGGAAGGTTGGTCAATGAAGAAGATTTCTGGAGAACGCGACAGGTGGGATGTATGTTATAGCGCATATCGTATGCGTTTTGCAGCCTTAAACGTCCGTTCCCTTTTTCTTGTTCCTTGGTCTCAGCATATCTTGCGAGATTACGCATGGAAAAAGTCACAAACGAAAGGTCTCCAGTCGGAAGTGCTGAAAGGACTGCGGCCACAAGATGACAACTCGTCAAATAAATACTCTTTGACTCCTGAGATTATTGAGACCATATTGAACTTGTATCCTTCGGGTAAATCCCTCCCTGAACAGCAAGTCTCCAGATGTGCACTCTCTAACATTACGTTCAGTCCGCAAAGCGTATGAACAGCATGTCCCGAAGGGGGTTAGTACATTCCAAACTTGGTTTCCATTTTGTCCAGCTTCAAAGCGTGCTTGCGTCACAGGCATCAGAGGACGTTCAGAGAGCTTTCTGGAGCAAATACTTGGAATCCAATCATTACCGTCAAACATTATCGAGTTCGATGGTTGAACCACGCGCTCACGATCTCTTTGACGCATATATGGACGAAGAACGGGATGGTGCGGTTAGGAAATTTCCCTCGATTTGTGAAGATGTTTTCCAATCTCAAACCACATGACCGTAAAAAGATTTCGAACCGCATCCCAAACGTATCAAGCATAGTGCACATCATCCTCTCCTAGATTTAACGACAACGACCGAGGATCACATCGAGGTTGGCGGAAAAGATTGCAGGTTTCCAAACAGCCTGGAGGGAGCGTCTAACCGCCCTTTGCTGTGCTTCCAGTCTGGGAATAGACCTGACAGTACCATGAGAGCTGGGCGTGAGAAAATCCCATTGCGCATGATTCGGGTTATGAACCGGTACTCGCAAACGGCGCTGAAAGAAGACAGGTGCGTATATGAGTGGGAATGAATTTGGCAGCAGGATGAGATTTGATAGAAGGCACTTTTACAGGGGAGAGACGAGCGTTCTGACCGCGAATGAAGCAGACGAAACCTTGCTACAGGTTGATATTGGTCAGACTTTGAATT
The DNA here is from genome assembly GCA_027604605.1 of Borealophlyctis nickersoniae. NCBI lineage: Eukaryota > Fungi > Chytridiomycota > Chytridiomycetes > Rhizophlyctidales > Borealophlyctidaceae > Borealophlyctis > Borealophlyctis nickersoniae. Next base: position 8,976 of record JADGKA010000562.1, read on the forward strand.
TCTTTGGGCAATTGCTCATTAGCGAAACTGGACATGTAGGAAACGGAACTAGAGGATTTGCGTTTGCCCAGTGAACCGGACCGACGAAGATTGGAGATTGGGGACGGGACGAGATTTTATGAACCGCAAACTCAGACATCTGGGGGAGGAACCGCGTCCAATGGAGCGACAAACGTGAAGGTGGGCATATATATGAATCACTGTGAGGATTTATGTGCCGCTCCTAAAAGTTATTGCCTGCGAAGTCAATGGTTGGAGGATTTGACAACTCTGTTGAGAGCTGGACGCCCAACCTGACAAGGGTATGTTTGCAAAATTGGCTGCAGAGAACTGTGCGGCGTGATGCGATCTGACTGTTTGCAAAAAAGGGTGTGATTGAACACGCCAGGCTTTCGGACAAGGTGATGGGACAGCTCAACGAATGGACACGAAAACGGAGATTTGAAAGCAGACGAACGGAAGGTTCGTTGTTGGTAGACGTGTCATCCTTACTCTCTCCATCAATTTTTGACCTTCTCTACTCGGATCGAACATAGACAATCGCTTTTCTGCAGACACCGAACTGCGAAGCAAACACAAAGAAATCAACGAGCTGCTCGCACATTTCTGGGCGACCACAACGCCCCCACAGACGGACGAAAAGGCAAAGAAGCGTCAGCACATTGTTACAGGGCTAAGGCAGTACTCGTCCGATCTCGGTAAACCTCAGCCAGGCCAGATTGGAGACCCAGCGCTCATCAAGGCTGTGAGTTATATCTCCAACTTCTCACTCACGTTTCATGGATGGCTTATGATACCACCTTTTCATTGTGCGCAGTTTTTGAATCCGCTGGCAACAAGCATAGAACTGGCACTGAGGAAAGATGGTGAATTGAGGGGAGTGAGCTGACAATTGTAAATACCATTCACGTCAATACACTGGAGGAGCAGATCCTCGCACAATTCACAAATCCTCGAGAAAAATTCAAATATTTCGTGGATGTGTCGGGTATTTCACTTGGCGTTGCTTGCTGTAGCTGGCGGGGGTATGAGTGGTGTGGTGAAGAGATGAGGTGCATGTTGTGGTCGAGTCGCACCCTTGCGCGACGTGACTTCGTTTGCTGGAACAAAGGAAATTCTACTCGGTTGTCGCGAGCTTTTTTTCTATTTTTTTTTTTTTTGGATTTGTGTTTTAGTTCTTTGTTTACACACCATCTTTTGGTTTGTTGCTCTGTCTTTCTCATCCGGGCTTGCAACCGGCCATGGCGACATTCCCAAAATAAGATGCCCTTGCAGTGGGATGCTGCAACGACTCTCAACCCCCTTGGCAGTGGGATGCTGCCACGATTGTACGCCCAGGGCGACCCCCATAGTGGGATGCTATGGCGATGTCCCTCACCCCCAGCAATGGGATTTTGCTGCGATTCGAGCGTCCTTTGTGAAGGACGAGAGCGGGTTTGGGTTGAGAAGCAAGAAAACGGGGGGAAGTGTGCTCCTTTTATATTCCAGCGAACGCGGTATCCACAGATCCAGGTGAAGATCCCCATGTGTGTTTTCCTTGAGTATTCAAACGCGCCATCCAGCAGGCTCAAACGCTTCAAGGATGATTACACTGAGATATGATGATATATTCACTTTTTTACTTTTAACTACATACAAAGAGGGAAAAAACTACTAAAACTGCTGATACGTAAAACCCTCACATGCGCAAAAAACCCAAGAAAAGATATCGGACGCCCAACTCGTGCAGTCCCGCAACAACCAACCCGCATTCATTCACTCGAATGCTTCTCCCACCAGTCCACCAAACTCGAGTGCGGCACTGTGGCCGGATCCGTCGGGTTAACTTTCTGCGCCGCCGCAGCAGGTTTCGCGGTCTTGCTGCTGCTACCTTCGGAGCTCGGATCGCGGATGATCATGATGGGACATTTGATGTGGTGGACGAGGTAGTCTACCCATGCAGGAAAGAAAGAGGGTGGAGGGTGGTGAGTATGGCTGTGGTGTGTTTTGTGGAGCAGAGTGGGAACAAGGGCTTGGAATGTGGGAGCGTACCTGAGACTGAGCCGAGGAATGCGCTGAGCGAGGGTAGTGAGGTTGAAGAGGTGGGGTGAAGAGAACATGAGTGAAACATGAAGTGTGATACGGTAAGGGAAGCAAAAAAGTACGCATACTTACCGACGGACGGATCCCAATCCACGGCATCCCATCACCAACCCGTCAGCATGGAGTTCCTTGCATTTGCTGAGGATCGCTTCGCGTGGGTCGCCGACCATTGCGACAGCTCGCACGGCAATCTAGAGAGACGGGAGATGACTTTTGAGGAGAAGGGAAACAAATGAAATAAGGGATACACGGTGTTGGGTCTTACCCCGCGGGCCTTGACTTGATCGGCGTAGTAATGAAGAAGTTGGTGGGATTCCGCACGGTTCTACAGTATCAATGGAACGTTAATAACCTTTGTCATTCCTTGCTACTGCTCGTGACATCAGCACTCTCACCTTCTCTTCAATGCGACTGAGGTAGTCTAAACATTATGAAAAAGGCAACGCGTTAGCAAAAGAGTTCCAACCAAAGCGCAAGGTACGAAACCAGTACCACTGAAATCAATGTAAAAATTCTCGGCGACGAGGCCTGGCGCCGTAGGGACCGACCGCACGTTCAACAGCACAGCAACGTCACGCGTCGCGTCGAGAAAGTTGTCGAGGGCCCAGTGGAAGGCTACGTCGCTGTTTTCTATTTTTGACACACGAACGGTGGATTGGGTTTAGGGGACGAGAAGACAAGACGTGATGCATGCATGTGCAAGGACAAAATCCGTACTCGAGTGGTCCACAGCAATGACCATAGTTCGTTTAACGTGCTCTCCCTCGCCGTGGGTGTGGACAACCGTGTCGAGGGGTGTGGTGGTGGCAGGAACAGCGTCGGTAGGTGCGGAGACGGTGGTCATGGTGAGTTTTTATTTCGTTAGAGAGGACGGATGTTTTGGGTGGTGTTAAAGTGTTTGACGAGAAGGAAGTTTGAGAGTGAATGAGTCGAGGGATGGGATGGGAGTGGTCCTTTTATAGGGAATTGGGTATAGGGAAGATGTCGGGGCAGCAATTGCGCAACGAGACGAAGGGGGCAGACTGGACTCGAAGCGACGCGCGGGTTGATGGCTGGGACCGGGTGGCTGGTATGTGGCTTGCGGAATAAACGAGGTCTCCAAGGAGATCTGTTGGTCTGGACTTTTTCTCACGCGAAAGTTCCCGCACGCCGTCCAGCAGCAGCCCCCTCTCCTTCGCACAACGTCCAACACTGAAACCCTTCGGCGGCTTCAGCGATTTCGACTAGATTGTTATTTTCAGCGGGTTCCCGTTTGGATACCGGTCATGTTAATCGTCTCCGCTTCAGGGGTGTTGGCCGTTTCTTCGGTTTCCGAAATGGCCAAACCCGCTGAAGCCGAGTTGGTGATCTGACCGCTACGCAACCTGGCAAGCCGCTGAAATCAACAATATCGTCGAAACCGCTGAAGCCTCCGAAGCCGCGTCACCCGGGAATTGAAAACTTCAGAGGCCTTTTTCTCCTGCGAAAGTTTCCGCACTCCGTCCAGCAGCACTTCCCCCCCTGCATCCCCCTCTCCTTCGCACAATGTCCAACACTAAAACCCTTCGGCCGCTTCAGCGGTTTCGACGGTTTTGGGGGTTTCCACGGGTGTGCCCGGTTGCGTAGCGGTCATATCAATCACTTCCTCTTCAGTGGTTTCGCGGTTTCGGCGGTTTCTGAAATGGCCAAACTCGCTGAAGGCGAGGTGATTGATGTGCCCGCTACCCAACCCGGCAAACCCGCCGAAGGGTATATTTGGCCCTGGTGGGATTTGGAATGGCGTACCAGTGCCCAGACAAGCAACTCGGTGTTTAAGTGGACGTTTTTGTCAATGCGTCCACAGACTACCAAACCGCCAAAACCGTCAAAGCCGCTGAAGCCGCCAAAGCCGCGTTACCCAGTAATTGAAAACTCAGAGGCCGTCAAGGCAGAAGGACAGCTTCCGTTTCTGAATCCCTGCAAGTACACGCGTGGGCGGGGGGACCGGAAGTTCAAAGCACGTTCCATCGAATCAGGGCAACTCGACCTTCTCTTTGAAGCAGTACAACCATCCAAATACACTGAAGCCATTCCGTAGACAACCCGTTTGCATGTTACCTGCACTTGAAAAAGTCTGTTAGAATCTATGTGTTGGCGGGAATCCATGTCATTTTCTCAATGGTCTTGGGCACCCTTCAGATGAGAAGAGGCGCTGCAAGACGCGCGAGCGGTAGAACTCGAATTGAAGTTTATAATTTATAATTGCCATGATCAGGAGTGCGACGGGTGGCAATGGTTGTGTGTCTACAAGGATATTCTCAAGCTGAATCCACAGAAGAGTGCTGCAAAGGAAGAAATGCTACAATTTAAGAAACAGTTTGTCGCTGGGAAGCAGAAAAAACGACCCGTCAGCTGTGTTGTGCAGCATTAAACATGTCAACAGTCTCAAGGCTACGTATGAGAAAGTGTGGACGCCCAACTGCGCAGGTTGGGGGTCTCAGCAATCGCAGTAACCTGGGACTCGGACTCTTTCGCAGCCAGCCATCTTTTGAGCCACTCGCGTTGTTTTGCACTTAAATTTTGAACTGAATTATTTAAAGGCCATCTATGGCACCTCTGGTACCATGTCAGAGGTGCCATGTTTCTTGGCATGTAGTTGGCAAAAGTACTTGACACTGACAGGAAGGCAAACCAAAAATACGCCCAAGCCCTGTTCCTAGTACACGGACATACACCCTACCGCATTCAGGGTTACAAGCTTTTCATATCCCTCCTGCCAAAGGAGGGTCCCCAGTGACCCAACGCGCATGATGATTACATTTGCCCTGATAGCTTGTATTCATCATTTACTCACAGGACAATGGTTATAGTTGTTAATAGGAGGGGAGGATAAGCAGAGGTCAGAAACGAAAAAGGCGAAAACACAACTAGGCCGCGGAAAGGGGTGTGGGCGAGTTCGAGTGCCGAGAGTGCAAGCGTCGGTGAGGAACACCAGAGCGCGAACGCGTTTTTGGTCGGTTCTTCAACTCAATAATAGAATCGTCCTTGTCGTTTCTTCAAAGTTGGAGAAGTATCGATGTGGGAGAGAATGACTCCAAAAAGATATAATATGGCAATGATAAACATATACATATGCAAAAACTTTCCCGCCCAGCCGGCCGCCCTTCCGCCTATCTATAGACAACCCTTTCCTGATGGCCCCTACCAAACTACCCCAACCACGGAACCGAATCCGGCCACCCAAAATTACACTTCAACGGACGACCATGAAACCTTCCTCCGGTTCCCCCTTTTTGCTCATGCTCAGGTATCCCACCCCATCGACGACCTCGATCGACAACCCTATAGCGATGAGAGCCAGTGCGCATTGTCTGGTATCGACGAGCAATCCCACGTCCTGGGATGGGAGAGGCGGGTGCGGGGTTGAGGAGCGGATGGACTGAAAGGTGACTCTGACGCCCAATCCCGATACAGTTTTGAACCATTGGGTATCCTTGACTGCGGTTTCCCATGCCTTTGACAACAAGGATGGGTAGGGTATGCCTCTAACCCTGTTTCTCCCAAACAACCCGACAAGACCGGTATCGCTTATTCCGACGCTTAATGTGCCGAAGTCCTCCATGTCGACGCAACCCATGTTGCAACTTTCGATGCCTTGGTCGCAGCCCATGGATACGATATCGTTGTGGCCGATGACGATACCGGAGAAGGGAGATTCAGAGTCTGACAGGGGTTTGAGGGATTTTACGTATTCGGTGTTTGTTGAGAAGCTGAAGTTGAGTTGAGGGGAGGTGGGGTTGTTAAGAGTCGCCATTGTGGTGTGCGTATCGATCGGGCGTATCAGTGGGAGCGGGGAGTTTCGGAAGGGAAGGAAGGGAGCACAAGAGATGGACAGAGCGAGAGCGTTAAGGCGGGAGTACAGTGTGGTTTGAAGCAGGAAGGTAGCAGGACAAGGGTGCAAGCAGGTTGCGGGAAGGCGGGAGTGAGTGAGAGAGTCTGTGGAGGGTCTGCGGAGTTTGTGGAGTTGAGTGAGTGAGGGAGAAAGAAATGTTTGGGACGCGGGGGCCGCCGAGAGTGCCGATGCGCCGATGCGCCGATGCGGGGATTGCTGGTAGCTGCCGGTAACGCGACAAAGAGGGACTCCTGGGAACTCTCGGAACCTGGTCTAGAATCCAGATGGAATCCGGAGCCTCTCAAGCCTCAGGGACGCAACATGAGCCACAATGGGTATCCATTCAATATCCAATGCCTTCTTGCTGAAGAACGTAACCATTTCGTATGGGGGTTATTACAACACTCTTTGTGTCTGCAAATAATGAGACACATGTTATTCACTTCGCTGAATCCTGCCGGCCCATTCCCGCCTATCTATGCACAAATTCATTGCCGTGCCTTGTCATGTTGAAATGATGCGCATTACGGACCTCGGCAAACATTCATACGAGACATACAAATGTCTCCCATGCTGTCCTTCCCGTTTCAAACAGTGTCAAAGAAGAAGAGGCCAGCGCATACAAAAAAACTTAACCAAGAAAGACTGCTTGACGTCGACCGCACAGGCGAGCCTCATCCCATGCCAAATGGAGAGTTAATCCGTGGTCGTAAGCCAGTAACTATTTGGAAACACAGCCCGAAGCCGACAGTGCTGGCTCCATTCATCTACGGGGTCTTGGAACTCATCAATACGTTCCTACGGCCAGTACTGTGTGGGGGAATTCTTTAATTAATTTGTCAGACACCAGAACCTTCCAGTTTCTGCCACGTAATTTGGATACCGCATGCGCGAAATTAAAATCACACGACTCCTCCCACCCAAACCCATTCAAGTCATCTGTTTCTGCTCATTTCACAACACTGCAAAATGGACTCTTTCGCATCTTACTTTGCTCCACCTCCCGCGGACGCTTTCCGCTGGGACAACCTGAAGGCAAACTTGTCCCCTTCTATTCGCAAACACGTCCAGAATGTCTACACAAACATGGCGGTCATGCTCCTCATTTCGGCCGTGGGTGCATATTTGGACTTGACGAGAGCGTTGCCCTTGTTAAGAGGGGGGTTGCTGTCCATGGTGGCAACCATGGGTTGTTTGAGTGAGTGTTATCTTCTTTTGGAGGAAGAAGAAAGAAAACTTGAGTAAGCGGAATCGGTGACTAACCATATGGTATTTCCAACCAGTCGCATTCGCTGCACTTCCCGCAACGCCCGCCAACGAAAACACTCGAAAGTACCTTCTCTACGGCTTTGCGCTAGCAAAAGGGTTGTCATTGGGCCCGCTTCTCGAGCAGGCCTTGTACATTAACCCTTTGAACGTGTTCGCCGCGTTGGCCGCGACCGCCTTGCTGTTTGGGTGCTTCTCCATGAGCGTCCTTGTGGCAGGACGACGGGATATGCTTTATGTGGGAGGTGAGTCAGTTCATAAATTGATACTTGCGTCGGAACGTTTGTTTTGACCTCTACTGTCGAAACGCAACGTAGGGGTGTTGTCCAGCGCCATCTCCGTACTCGGTATCCTTTCACTCATCAACATCTTTGCCGGCTCTCGCGCCATCTTCTCTCTTGAATTGTACCTTGGACTCCTAGTGTTTTCTTTGTACGTTGTGTATGATACCCAGTTGATGATCGCAAAGGTTAGTCAAGCGTGCCGCTTTCCACTCGGATAGGGAATTCAATGTATCGACTTTTTGCCAACATCTTCTGTGCGCACAATAGGCTGAGCTTGGTTCCCGGGACTACCTCTCCCACTCTATGGAATTATATGTGGATTTGGTCGGCCTGTTCGTCCGGATCCTAATTATTTTGCAGAAGCGGGAGGCGGAAAAGGAGGGGCGGGACAGGCGGAGGAAGCGCAATGAACGACGTCGCTGAAAGGATGGGAGAAGCAAGGGACGAGTCGATATCGTTATCTATGAAAGCTGTTTCAGTAGTCTGAGATCATTATTCCTTCGGCCTGTTGGGCGATTGTCGTTTTATTTTGTTTTTTGGTCATTTCAACCAAGGATTTGTTAATACATATCATCATACTAATTCTGGTTGACTACCGGGTGTGCGGTATTGCCTGCATGTGGTGCAATATGCTACTTAGTATGCTTCCGGGGCCAACTGGAGCGGCCTCGTCAACTGATTCGCTCACTGATTTTTGCATAAAGTTGCATTTAATTTGGGAACCCTGAAAAGCCACCTCACGGTCGCGCTTTCAAGCTTTTCCCAGCTCCCCCGCCGCTCAAGAACACTCGCTTGATCGCAATTGCACCCTGCAAAAAACCTTGAACCCCACCTGCTCTTTTCGTAGTTTGAATAGTCCGCAATGATATTTAGTGACAGGAGTCGTACATAACTTCCCTCCTCCTCCTCCTCCCACCTGCTCATAATCCCGTCGCGTCCGAAGCAGCCGGACAAGCTCTCAGCGCCGTTCAACTCGTACACGACTTTCACAGAAAGCCAGTCGCCTCCCCTTCCCGCACCATGCCCAGACCTCCAACCCCATCACTTTCTATACGCTCCGCAGCAATTCACCGCCCGTTGCATCTGATCATCACCGCGTTAATCCTGCTCCACCTCGCGTGGTTGGCAGAGGCGCACAACACCGCAAAGGAGCTTGGGCTGGCAGCAGCCTTGGAGAAACGACAAGGGAGTGGTGGTGGTGGTGCTGCTACAGCTGCTTCCACGACGTTTCCCCCGCCGCAACCTCCGCTTCTCACTGATGTGTTTTGGGCCGTGTCGACGGCGTCGTCTGGTGGGTATCCGCACATTTGGCTTTTGTTGCCTGACCGCTTTCTGCGCCGTGGTCTTCATTCGAACTACATCCCATTCACACTTTCTCAATCCTAGGATCCATCCCACCTTCCATCGACTCCACCACCCCAACAC